>JADHKL010000086.1:0-86352 GCA_019925545.1 Ophiostoma angusticollis | reverse complement strand
ATAGGTGTTATACCGGTCACAAGAGTAGTATATTTTCACCCTGCCACCCACTGTACACGACCGGCTCGTCGTGAACGCATATCCCTCTCCTTTGCCCAGTTATTGGCATATCTCAGCACCGCATCTTTCGACTCCAATTGCACCTCCGGAGGAATCGCGAGCGGTACGAGAGACATTCTGGAATGTAGAGCATCTTTGGGAGATTTTGTATCGGGTACTCGATTTTTTTCTGACTGTCGGAGGGTCGTGTAGTTGGCGATATTCGTCGTAAGGCTGGGAATATCACCCAGATTTTGGTGATGCTTTTCCCAATGCCCGTGATGCAGCAGCTTACATGTGATCGCACTAAGCCTATTTAGGATTGAGGTGCGTGAAATTAGCAATTAAGGTGCGTGAAATTAGCAGGACTCTAAGTTGAGGCAGCAAAAAAGTGGTCTGCGGCCCGCACGTGACCATATTTCGTTGTCCCCACTGCGACGCGTGATTGGCTACACGAGACGCGAAGTAAATAATCTCGTTCCCTCTGATCGCTCTCTTTTCTTCTCTTCTTCTTCCACAACAGTCACCATCAAGACGACCCCGACAAATGCCTCCACCCAACCTGGAGACTCTTTGAAAATGATTTGCCTTTCCCGATGAAAGCAAGTCATGGGCAGGCCCCGTCCGCAACAACAAGGCCTCCGTACTTTCGACTTTTGTGGATTCGATTTGGATTTCGACAGCTCTCGACCTCACTTGCGCGTGGTTTTCGTGGACCAGACTGCACATCCATACAAGCGAGAAAATGACAAAAACGACCGCTCTGTCGATTCCATTATTTGCACGGCTCGCCTTCCCTGCAGTTTCCCGGGGGTCGCCCTCCGGAACTTAACCCTATGCATTCATGGTGGTTTTTCTTTGAATCAGCTTTGCGTCCGTTTTGGTCAGCACCTGGTGTCCTTGTCTCGCTTTGACAATTCTTGGTTCTTTGTTGCTCTAGCTCTGTCGGGGACGACTGGATGCTTGTGGTTTTCTCCCGACTTCTTCGGCAGGCGGCTTGCATTCTGAAAAGAATCGCTCGCCCAACGCTAGGATGTTGGGGCTACTTGCAGCTCTCTATTGATGCCGCTGAGAAGCGGTTCTACGGGGACCGGTTTCCCAGGCGGAGTGACGCTCGGGGGATCCGGGGCAAGGCATCGGTGCAACTTCCAGTTACCGGGACGGGACCACCCCCCTCTTTGGCTCCTCTGGGGGGCCGTTCCGGTAGGCAAGAAACGTGGACCCATGAGTCAGTATGATAAGAACCTCTGGTCTGAGGTCACTCGTCAGGCAGCGTGGCTGGAAACCAGTACCCGGTTTGCACTGATGGGACAGCCATTGTGGCGAAAGTCGAGAAGCAATATGACAAAAGCTGGGGGCTCTGTGGGTAAAGGACGACGAAATGCCTCCCCGAACGGACAGAGGCCGGAGTTCTCCTCTCGAACAACGAAATCTCAAATCGACCCAGAAAGAGTGGAACGCAACATTGGCTACGACGGCAACAGCATGGGATGTTTCAAAACATATTTCTGCCAGCGAGCAAGCTCGGCTACAAACTGGAAACATCTCTGCTGTTGATTTGCTGCAAGCTCTGTCCTTTGTTGTCGCGTTCCCCGAAACTCATTTTCTCTGGCTGCTCCCGCAGGATCTGGAGAGCTTCGCCTCGGAGGCGAACTGTCATGTCCTGCCCACACCCCCCCGTCTAGCTCAGACCTCCAGTGGCCTCTCTTCTTCTTTGCTTGTCTTGGAGGAAGCGTGTCGTGTTCGCGTCCGTTCCTGGTGGCTTAGCTCTTTGCCCGGTCGCCGGTGAGCGCGGCGCTGCACGTTGTCCTTGCAACCAGACGCATCAGCTCGTCAGTTGCGAGACCGAAGTATGTCCCGCGGCTGATGGGGCGCCACCGCCAGGGGCTTTCCGCGTCTCTCTTTTCCTGCGCAGTCGCACATCGTTGCCAGCGGGGAGAGAACATGGGACGTGCAAGGCTTCCTCTTGAACATTTCCTCTGGTTCGCCCAGGTTTGTCAATGGCTACGGTCGTTGGCATCTGGCGAACTCTTGCAGAGACGGCAGCGCGGTTTTTGCGGTGGCTTTTGTCCGCGCTCTCAAAAAATACACGCTGTGCCTCCCTTTTTTTCTTTCTACTGGGACTTCCTGGTGTGTAAGGGAAAGCACAAGCACACACAAAACCTAATCCATGTCGGCTGCGTGCACCTACGGACAGAGCAACGGTTTCCCGTCATTTTTTCTCGACTTACACTGGATGTTTGGACCACGAATCTGCGATGCAAGCGAGGCAGTACGGACTTGTGCCTATTGTTGTGGCGGGCGTCGACTCATGACATTGCGGATAAAGGGGACAGTTCAGCCAATCGTCGTTTATTGCGAATGTTTGGCCAATGAGTTTTCGCGGACGGGCCAGGAGCGGTCTGGGGATACAACGTCATGATGGCGGCGGTGTGCTGGTCGTTGTCTGTGCCGAGATCGTGGGAGTCCATTTGCCTCTCGGCCGTTCGCCTTTCCCTTCTTCCGCCTTCCTTTTCTTGGGGAGAATCCAGGTGGCGCCTCGCTATGGGATGCACGATTCGGGACCCATCCAGAGTTGGTGTCAGAGCTTCGCACTCGTCCGGGTCGTTGTCAGAGCATGGTCGATGGCCGCGTCAGCTTTCTTCTGGGAGATGGGAGTGATGGAAGTAGAGGATGGCCTCGGCAGGAAAAGGGGGAGGTGGGACACTTCTCATCGGTTCAGACCGCCAGTTTTTGACAAGGGCCGGAGCATTTTGGGTAGCCGGGCCCTGGCTGCTCGTTCACCTGAGACATGGTGCAACGAGCAGCCCCTCTGCGCCCAGAGGATAAGTGCCGCCTTTCTGTGTGTGTTGATATTGACCAAGTGCTAACATTTTCGGGTGCAGGTCTAGCCCCCCCAAAAGCAAGTTGTGGGAGGACAAGTCGCAGATGAGAACAGGCGCAGGTGAGACTACGTTTACCGAAAGACAAACAAAATAAAATCCTTTATTTTCCAGAGTTACACACGATCCTACTTTTGTCTATTCCTTTTTTTGGTCCAGTCCCACGATCAGTAATGCATCATTTCACTCGCATCCGGATGCTGAGGGCTGGTCCTTTGTTTGTGATGCAGATGCTGCGTTTGGTGTGGCTGGGCATCCGACAGCTGAAAATACGGCGACTGCAGCTGCTGGCGATGGTGCTGCTGGTGCAATGACCTCGACGCTTCTGGGCCCACGGCCGTCCCTTCATCCTCCGACAGGGGCCGCAACGATGTCCAGTTGGAAAAGGCGGCATCAGGACTTTCCAGACTGACGGTCACGACGTGAAGGCTGTAGCGCAAGGAGCCGTGCTGGTCGAAGAAGGGGATGCCGACCTGTAGGTCCTCGGGCAGCGAGGTGCTGGTGGTGGAGGAGGAGAACAGCAGGCCGTGGCTGTGGTGGCGGCGGCGGTAGGTGCCGTAGGCCGTGGCATACTTGTCTTCGTTTTCGTTGCCGGTGCCATAATCACCCGACGCGTCGGCGTCCCGGCCGGCGGCCTGTTTCTCGTCAGAGATTCTCGTGGCATTCGGGGAGGGGGGTGGGAAGACGGGCTAAAGGACAGGACGGAAGCTCACACAACATTCGGCGCATGGCGTGTTGTTGACAAAGACCCAGTTCTCGCAGTTGTGGGTGAGAAGGTACTTGCAGTGGTACCTGTAGAAGCCGCTCATGGTGGGCTGAGGGTCACGTCTGGTGAAGGGCAGAAATCAAGAAGTGAAAAGGGACGGAAGTGTATGGGGAGAGGTTGTCGACGAGTGGCAGACGGCCAAGACGGCATCCATATAAGCTGGAGAGGAGGGGACAAGGCCGGAGAGTTCTAGAGGTCCAGGCCAGAAAAAGTCTTGACCGAGACGGCAGCCTGCAGGTACGAGCAAACGCTGACGAGCTGACAACAGCCTTACCAGAGACTGTCTACCAGAGACTGCCGACCAGAGACGAGTGTCTGCCGGTATGGACCCGGCAAGGTTTCCGAGTGAGTGGGGGTGCTAGGCAGCTGACGCGGGATAGAGAAGAGAGCTGGGATGGGTGTGCACGGGAAGGTTACCGGAGATGACAGATCACGGGAGGTGCCGGGAGGAATAGGAACAAGTCAGGTTCGGGATGCAAACGAGAAGAAGAAACTGGACAGGATCGACAATCAAGATCGGGGTGAGAAAGGGGAAGAGTGCATGACCGGAAGCCCAGCTCAAGAGAAAATACAACCACTGTGGCGGCGTGGCCAGTCAAATGGCAAGGTGCATCCAGGTCCGGTCCTAGCTATCAAGAAGCGAGGGGAGAGGACGGTGCTTTCGTCACATGTTCCAAGTTCTACTCTGAGCTATCTGGTCGTTGGGTAGAATGAGTGGTGCTGACGTTTCTTTTCCTCTCCCATCTATGCCCATCGTGGCTTCATGTGCAGTATTACGCAAGCCGCACGCACTGAGCGCCACTCAGCTCACGCACAGAACCTCGTCTCATCCCTGCGTCGTCGAAATCGCCTCGAACGGCTGGTCAGTGGGCGGGATGGTTGGCTAGTCCGCCAGGCACACGGACAGGGCCCGGCCAGGGGAGGTCGTACCTTACGAGAGCATTCTACATAGGTAGGCTTGCGCAGTCGTACTGCCATGATCGCAGCGGACGTTTTTCTCGACCATCATGCCCACGTTGCAGCTCATGAGCCAGCCAGAGCCAGGGCCAATGCGTCCTTTTCCCGCTGTTGCACTCGGTTCGGCCAGGCTCATCTTCCCAGCCACACAGCGTTGCATTGTCACCCTCTGCCCGTCCCGCAAATCTCGGTGTGTCTCAGCAACGTCATGGTCGGTCAGCGGTTTTCTGTTTTTGGGTACCCGTCAGATTGCCTCATCTTGAAAGATGCAAGACGAGGTGAATCAAAATACTCCGTAAATGTTTCGTAGATAGATTGAGAAGGCGATGTCTCCGCCAAGTGTGCAACATGACTTGCATGGTGTTTCAGGGGCTGCAGGCAGATATGTTGTCTGTAGCGGACGGATGCTCGATTGAAGAAACAGATGAACTCTCGCCGCAGTACGGAGCACCTTGATTGATGTGTCCTGTAAAGAACTGAAATGGTGCATTTCGTCCTGCCTGACATGTCAGGCCGAAGGAGGGCCCCTTTCTGTCTCATCCATAAAAGAGGATCACGCCCTTGCATCCTCTTCCATAGATAATTCCTCAATCAATCAGTCCTTATTTCGTAGACTTGCCTGGCCCTGAAAGTAAGTAGACGGTATGAGACTCACGGCCTGATAAGCTTTGGACAACGAAATTGCTCAATATTTTCCGCCAGGCCAGCCGTGGCGTACGCAGTCATGGGATTGCACGTCTTTCCATTATAAATATACAAACAGCAGACCTGACGTCTCGCCGTAAAACGGTGACTTGCAAGAACTTCCCCAACCAGCATCTTGGAGGCGGCATACCATCACAGCTGTGACCACTGGCGTGCTACAGAAAAGGCGAAGTGGACAGTGTTGCTAAGAACAAATAAATCACCCAGATCGCACAGCTTCCCTCCGCCGCACCTTATCGGCCACGCGCTTGAGCGCCGTCTTGGCCTCGCCCTCGTCAAATGTGGAGAGGTCGTAGTAGTTGGGAGCAATATCCTGAGATGTTAGTAGGGAGAGAGAGAGAGGGAGGGAGAGAGAGAGAGAGAGAGAGAGAGAGGGAGAGAGAGAGAGACATACCAAAAGCCACTCCGGCTTGATGCCCGTCACCGTCCGGATGTACTGCTTGCTCGTGAGCACAAACTCGTTGTACACAACCCAGTCAAAGTCCGTGGCCACGCCCGTGCTCGGGTGGATAATGACCGCCTGGTTGTCCTTGATCGTGCGGTAGATCTTGCCCGACGCCTGGCGGTGCGCCACCTGCATGAAGAAGCCGGCTACTAGCGCGCGGCGGATGTTTGTGTAGTAGTTGCGGTCGCCAAACGGCGTGCTGACCAGCTCCACCTCGTGCGACTCCATGTAGCCCTTGAGCTGCGCGCGCACGTTGTCGGCACTGGTCAGGTGGCGGTACGACAGAAAGTACTCGTGGCACCACTTGCGCAGGTCCGTCGTTCCCTTGGCCTCCTCGCCCTTGAAGGCGTGGTACGCGTTGAGCAGCGTTAGGTGGTCGCTGTCGGGGTGCGTAAACTGCGCCTTGGCCTCGTCGGCCCGCTTGCGCGCCGCCGCCGGCCGCTGGAAGAGCTGCGGCACCGACAGCAGCGACACAATCGACAGGATCTCGTTGGAGCAATAGAACTCGGGCGACGTAATCAGCATGACCGCCAGCGACGGGTCGAGCGGGAAGTCCGACGCCATGCTGCCCAGCTGCGTCAGCTCGCCCTCGTCGTCCAGGCAGGCCAGGTAGTTGAGCTCCTCGAGCGCGCGCATCATCGTCTCCGGCGGCGGCGGGTCCATAAAGTCAAAGTGCACCAGGTCCTGCACGCCCAGCTTCTTGAGCTCCAGGATCGTGTTGCTCAGGTTCGACCGCAGCACCTCCGGGTACGTCTGCTCAATCAGGTCCTGCTTAAAGGCCTTCTCCGTGTACAGCCGGAAACACTTGCCCGGCCGCGTGCGTCCCGCACGGCCCGCACGCTGCTTCGCCGACGCCCGTGAGATTGGCGTCACCAGCAGCGACTCGACCCGGATCCGCGGGTTGTAGATCTTCTGCTTGCTGAACCCCGGGTCCACCACGTACACAATGCCGTCAATGGTCAGACTCGTCTCCGCAATGTTGGTCGACACAATGCACTTGCGTCCCGGGCGGCCGCCCTTTTTGAATGCCTCCGGCGCCTTGTCAAAGATGCGCTGCTGCTGGTGCGGCGGCAGCGAGCCGTACAGCGGATACACCCTCATGGGACCGGCGTCGGACTCGCGGATCATCTCGTCGACTTCGAGGCCGATGCGGCGGCACGCGTCCTCAATCTCGTCCTCGCCCGTCAGGAACAGCAGGATGTCGCCCTCGGCCTCCGTGGCATGGATCTGCAGCACCGTCCGCACGGCTGCCTCGACGTAGTCCTTTTCCGGCTCCGGCGTGTAAAAGATCTCCACTGGGAACGTGCGGCCGGGAACCGCCAGCAGCGGCGCGTCGTGGAAGTAGTGCTGGAACTTTTGCGCGTCCAGCGTCGCCGACATGATGATGATCTTGAGGTCCGCGCGCCGCAGCGACAGCTCCTTGAGCAGGGCCATCAAAATGTCCGTTGCCAGCGTGCGCTCGTGCGCCTCGTCGATCATGATGCAGCTGTAGCGCCGCAGGTCCGGGTCGTTCATGGACTCGCGCAGCAGCTGGCCGTCCGTCATGTACTTGAGCAGCGTCTTGGGCCCCGTCACGTTCTCGAAGCGGATGCTGTAGCCCACCTCCTCGCCCAGCGTGACGTCCAGCTCGTCCGCCACGCGCTGCGCCACCGACATGGCCGCCACACGTCGCGGCTGCGTGCACGCCACCATCTTGCCCGTGAATTGCGGCATCTCGTCGTACAGGATGTACTGCGGAATCTGTGTCGTCTTGCCCGAGCCCGTCTCGCCCACAAAGACCAGGATCTGCGTGCTGTGGTACATGTCGAGGAACTCCTTCCGCTGCTTGTGCACCGGCAGGTTGCGCCGCGTCTCTAGGATGCGGAAATACTCGGCCTTGTGCTGCCGCCCTGTAAACGCATTGTACTCGTCGTCCTCCACCGCCTCTGCCTGTGCCATTGTCGTCTGGTGTCGTGTCATGCCCTTGAATAGATCACTGCCGTTGCCGCCGCCGCCACCGTTGCCGCTGTTGCTGTAGCCACTGCCGTAGTCGTGGTCCTCCTCCAGGTGCGCTAGATACGGGTTGTGCTTCGGCTTCGGCTTCGACTTCTCCTCGCCTACCGCCTCCGGTTGCGCCTTGCTGCTGCTACTCCGGCTGCGGTTTTCCCAGGCCTTCAGACCATCCTGGGTCGCCGGGTCATCCCGGGCCTGTAGCTTTGCGCCCGACTCATCGCTATCGGATTCGACTTTCGGTGCCTTCTTGTTCTTCTTCTCGGGGCGGTCGCCGTTTTCAGTCTTTATGCGCTTCATCGGGAGCTCGTCGAGATCGGCGTCGAGGTGTGCCCGTTTCTTTCCTGAAGAGGATTTCACGTCGCGATGTTTGTCTTCGAGACTAGCCATGGTCGAGAGGAGAAAGGACACTGTATTAAATAGATAATTTAGGGAGAAAAAAGTTTACGACGAAAAACTGGGGATCTATTTGGAACGTCGCGACAAACAAAAAGGCTTCAAAGCCCAGAAAATTTTCGTTTGGCCAATCAACGTTCGAGGCGGTCTCCATCCGATAAGCGATAAGAGTTGCTGTCACAGGTACCCCGTACCTCTGCCAGCCTACGACAAACTGGCACCAGCATGTACTGGTACAAGTATGTCTGCTTTGTCTCAACCACAGCACAACTGAGAAAAACAAGCAAGAAACTCAACTTGAGGTGACGATGAGAAGCTTGGTATTGTTGCCTTTCTCCTGTGCGTTCTCCTTCGGTTCTGTCTGAGTTTTTATTCTTTTTCCCTTTTCTTGACCGTGCTTTTGTCACTGAATACCTTCCCATTGGCCGAGACAACGCAGAGGGGCTATTTTGATATTTTCACCTTGCGTCAACACGAAGGTGCAAACAGCAGACTCGCTTCCCACTTCAGACCGGCAATGGCTAGCTGTCCCGTGACCTGCTGAAGAACTGAGACGCCTTTTGCTTGTCGGTGCCCACCATGTCGTCCCAGCGCCGTCGGAACGATTACGACAGCTACCCAGCGTCGCGACCAGCTGTCTACGTTGGGCAGCATGACTCTGGACGCGCGGAGGCTCTCTCCGATAGCCAGTATAACTGTCTGCTGGACCAAGGCGTGAGTTTGGCGCTTCTTCTTCTCCCTCCAACCCACCCATCTGACCGACCAGTTTTCCTTTGCCACAGCACCCATCACCAACGGCCACTTCCAGGACCGCGTCGTAAAGCTCAAGGAGGCCTACCTCCAGGATGCCAAGACGCGCAACCTGCCTCTCCCGGGGCCGACCATACCGACGTTGACGGACGAAGACACATCCCTTTTCCCGGGACCAAGCACGTCGTCTGTGGTGGCCTACTGCAGCCCGTGGATCGACCTCTACTCCGCGGACCCCGTGGCCGCAAGCCTCTCGCGCCAGGTGCTCAATCTCGAAGTATCCTATGCTAGCTTCTGCGGCGTGAGGAGTCTCATCATCCCGGGCCCGCGGGCGGACGCAGACCCGAAGAGGGTGGCCCAGTACGGACGGGCCATACTGGAAGCACTGCGAGTGGCTTCACTTATCAGCCTGGTTGTCCACCTGCCCATGTACCGGGAACCGGGCCTGGAGGAGACGTGCGAGACACTCTCGGGGCGCGACGCCTACCCAGCCTCTGAGATGTCGGACGCCAGCGAGGACGTCGATCTCTACAGCTCGTGGGATTCGTGGCACACGATCCGCTCCATCTGCGACTACGATACGCGGCTATTTGTTGGTGCGTTGCTTCCCCAGGGAGCCCTATTTTCTCTTGCCTTCCACTAACAAACCCCAGGTCTCCGCGTCCCGAAAAGACTGCCAGAGGTGGAGCTGCAGACACGCTGGTTTGCGGAGCCCATGCACTACCTCACCCTCGGTGCATCTGTCTTCCAGCAGAATCGTGCTGGCTACCCGACCCTGGACAGGAACCATCAGCGGCTCATCAACAAGTACATGCGACTCAAGAACGCCCCCTGGGTGTTGCTGAGCGACGTCGGGCCGGACGCCGACGAACTGTCGTCTGCCGAGAACGATCCTGTTGATTCCTCCGCTTCGTCTTCGTCCAGCGCATCGCAGGTCACGGGCTTGTCCACGCCCAGCTTTCCAAGCTTGGCCGAGGCGCACGGCGGCGTGGCCGTGGAAAGCAAGAAGAGGCAGGCCAACAACCCGCACCTGTCCTACATTAGGCATCTGGAGCGGCAGCAAGAGCCCTACTCGGCCACCGAGACGTCGACCTTGGCAAGCTTCCAGGACTGGCTACAGTCGCCGCTGCAGCCTCTTGCGGACAACCTAGAGTCCGCGACGTACGAGGTGTTCGAGGGCGACCCGGTCAAGTACGACCAATACGAGAAGGCGATTACGGCTGCCATGGTCGACTGGAAGGCACTAAAGCGACCGTCATCCGCCATGCCCCGAAAGGGCTCGGCAGCGGTTTCGCCCGGAGCCCCGACGATTCCAGAGCTGGTGGTGGCGGTTGCTGGCGCCGGCCGTGGCCCGCTTGTCACGAGAGTGATCAAGGCCAGCAAGGCCACTGGCGTGCCGGTGCAGCTGTGGGCGCTGGAAAAAAACCAGAACGCGTACGTCTATCTCCTTCGCATGAACAAGCGTGTCTGGGACGGCAAGGTGCATCTCGTCAAGACGGACATGCGTGCATGGGAGGGCCCCGTAGCGGAAGGCTACGAGGAGGAGGGTGCTATCACAAAGGTAGACATTCTGGTCACGGAGCTACTCGGCTCGTTTGGCGACAATGAGCTGTCGCCAGAGTGCATTGACGGCATCCAGCGGCACATTGCACGGCCGCACGGCATTTCGATTCCGCAGTCCTATACGGCACACATCAGTCCGATCTCGTATCCGCGCGTCTATACCGAGCTGTCTGACCGTGCGACGACCGACGAGAATGCGTTTGAGACGCCGCGGGTTGTTCATTTGTACGCCATCGACCTGGTCGCCCAGAAGGTGCCGGGCCACCCGCGCTTCCAGCAGGCGTGGGAGTTTGCACATCCCGTGCTCCTGCCCATTGGCGAGAACGGCCGAGAACCGGTGCAGACCGGCGGCGGCGGCGCCATGTACTCCTCGGCCGGACGCAACGAGCACAACGTACGCCACTGCCACCTGACGTTTGTGTGCCGGCCACGCGGCGTCATCCACGGGCTGGCCGGCTACTTTGAGTCGGTGCTCTACCAGCCGGCGGCCGGAGACGAAGAGGAGGACCAGGAGCCGATTGAGATCAGCACACGGCCAGACCAGATCGAGCGCAAAAGCAAGGACATGATCTCATGGTTTCCCATCTTCTTCCCGTTAAAGGTATGAGAGACAGGACTGCGCGCTGCTGAAGCTTATTTCCAAAACGATTGCAGAAACTGACATGGTTTGTAGAAGCCGCTGTACTTCCCCCCCGACGCGGAGATCGAGGTCAGCATGTGGAGGCAGACGGACGACACCAAGGTGTGGTACGAGTGGCTGGCCGAAGTGTTTGTCTGGGTAGGGCCTGACATGCGCGTCAAGACTGCGGCATCAGAGCTGCACAGTAGCCGCAAAGTGGCCTGTCTGATGTAAGGAGAAGGGTGAGGGGAGAGCGAGGGAAGGGGGGAAGAGGAGAAAAAGGGGAGGGGAGAGAGGAGTGGTGGGCCTGGAAAAGTTTGTTCTTTCTTGACGAGACACGATCTGAACACAGATTTTAACGGTTTGGTTTACACTGCCTCGCGGTGAGTGCAAGCAACAGGCCTTTGGCCGGTCTCGTTGCGCCAGGTTCTGATGAGCCGGTTCATCCCGGCCACCACGGCGGCCCGAGCAATGGCATCCACTTCGGTCACGCGGGCCATACCCGTTCCGCCGACGCCTTATGTTCTCAACGCCAACAAGCAGCAAAGACGTGCTTGTCACATGGTGACCATCAAGAAGCAACAAGTGGCTGACCCTGTCCTGAGCCGCAGAACAACTAATCTTGCAAAAACGCATGCTCAGTGCTCTAAAGAGCAATCAAATGCCTGTAGGAGCGTAGTCCAGAAAAAGAATGCGGACTGACCCTAACGATGTTTTTGTCCGCATCGAAGAGTTGAGGCTACACGACTACAGACAGAAGGCTACCTTAAATGCTTTTGTATCTAGGTAGTCAGGCGAGGAGGTGCAGAGACAGTCGACTGAATTCACTGATACTTTCTTTGGTGTCCCAAAAGGTGGCGTCCCAAAAGTGGGGACCTCAGATCTTTGAAAGCTCTCTGATGTTGGTGGAAGCCTGGAGAAGACACTGGCACAGCTACATCCAAGGTACGCAGAAAAGCTGTACTTGGAGTAGGAGTATTTTGTACCTTTTAGTACTCTGTAGAAGCTCGCCCCCTACGTCGGCTAGCCGTTAGCGTGTGGTCAGCGTATGCTTAAGAGGGGCAACTGCCAGCTCTCGAGCAGCCCTATCCGCTTCGCATTGCTTCTGAAACAACAACTGAAGCAGGCCGATCATTGACCTGCTCTCTCTCACAACCACGACAGACGAGCAAACTGTATACGGCCTCACTTTCTTTTTCTTCAGACCTGCTGTATATACCATCGACCGGTCACTGAAACGAGCGCTTCTCCTCGATCCCTCGACGAAAGCGAGCTTCTCCGTCTCGAGATCGACCTCTACCCTCTACTCGCTCTCCGACACAGACACATGGACTTGCGCAACAATCTCTTCGGCAAGGGCCCACGCGGCGGCCTTCCAGGGCGCCCCGGCAGTGGCGCTCCGCCTACACCGGCGTACGACAATCCGCGGGGGTACGGCGGGGGCGTACCGCCGGCCTCACCTGGCTACCAGGGAGGCTACCAAGGAGGCTATCAAGGAAGCGGATACCCGAGCGGCGGCGGCGGCGGCAAACCTCAGGTAGACTACGACCCAGGACATCCCAAGGCCTATGGCGGCGGCGTCGGTGGCGGCGGTGGCGGCGGCCCTGGAGGTCGGCCGGTGTCGAGCGGCCGGATCGTGCGGCTGCGGCTGGCCAAGGTCGAGGACAAGACGATACAGCAGCTGTACATCTTCTCCAATGTGTGCGCAGTCTCGCCGCGAGACTTTCCTCCGTCGCGCGACGGCTCGGACATTTACGTGCGGCTGACCGGCGCCATGCTGGACGGCGACTTTGTGGTGACGGCGCGGCCGACGCCCGGGTTCCCGGATGGCTGCATTTCACTGTCGGACCCGCAGCGGACGTGGCTGCAGGTGGGGATGATGGACGAGCTGGTGGGCGAGCTGTACGATCCATTCGGTAGCACAGGCCGGCAGAGCTACCTGGGGTCGATGGACGTTGAGGTGGGCTTTGCGTCGGCCAAGAAGGTGACGGACACGGCGTACGACCAGGACGCGCTGGCGGCGCTGATGACCAAGACGTTTGCCAACCACATCTTTGCGCCGGGCCAGCGGCTGCTGCTGGACGTGCGCAACACGCCGCTGTCGCTAGTGGTCAAGACGGTGCAACTGGCGGACCTCAGCATGGAGAAGGCGGGCGGTGGCGGCATGGGGGGTGAAGGTTCGGTGCGGACGGATCCAGAGGCACGGGGCATCATGGTGCCGCAGACCAACATTGCTTTCTACAAGAACGCAGGCTCGCCGATGAAGCTGTCCGGGTCGACGAAGCGGGCGGCAGCCAACTCGATCATTGCGCCGGACTTTAAGTTTGAGGACATGGGCATCGGCGGCCTGGACAATGAGTTCTCGACGATCTTCCGGCGCGCGTTCGCGTCACGCATCTTCCCGCCCGGCCTGATTGAGAAGCTGGGCGTGCTGCACGTCAAGGGCATCCTGCTGTTCGGACCACCCGGCACGGGCAAGACCCTCATTGCGCGGCAGATTGGCAAGATGCTGAATGCGCGAGAACCAAAGGTCATCAATGGCCCCGAGGTGCTCAACAAATATGTCGGCCAAAGCGAGGAGAACATCCGGAAGCTCTTTGCCGATGCCGAGAAGGAGTACAAGGAAAAGGGCGACGAGTCGCAGCTGCACGTCATCATCTTTGACGAGCTGGACGCGGTATGCAAGCAAAGAGGGTCTGGCGCGGGCGGCGGCACGGGTGTGGGCGACAGTGTTGTCAACCAGCTTCTGAGCAAGCTGGACGGCGTGGACCAGCTGAACAACATCCTCCTGGTCGGCATGACCAACCGAAAAGACATGATCGACGACGCGTTGCTTCGGCCGGTATGTTGTGATGAGCCACGTCTTTCTCCGTCGGCAGTATACTAACGACTTCAGGGACGTCTCGAGGTGCAAATCGAAATCTCGCTGCCGGACGAGCACGGCCGTGTTCAAATGCAAGTTTTCTCTCTCTTTCTTTCTTTCTTTCTTTCTTTCTCTCTTTCTTTCTTTCTTTCTTTCTTTCTCTCTTTCTTTCTTTCTTTTCTTTTTTTCGTCCGACTTTCTAACCAATGCAGCCTCAAAATCCACACAGCCAAGATGCTGCAGAACAACATCCTCGACCGCGATGTCGACATCGGCAAGCTGGCGACGCGCACCAAGAACTTTAGCGGTGCCGAGCTGTCTGGGCTGGTCAAGAGCGCCACGTCGTTTGCCTTCAACCGGCACATCAAGGTGGACACGATGGCGGGCATCAGCGACGACGTGACGCAGATGAAGGTCAACATGGGCGACTTTGAGAATGCGCTGACGGAGGTCAAGGCGGCCTTTGGCGTGTCGGACGAGGAGCTAGAGCAGGCGCTGACCTACGGCATCATCGACTACTCGATCAACATTGAGAACATGGTCAACGAGTGCATGGTGTACGTCAACAATGTGCGGCAGCTGGACCGCCTGCGGAACCTGTCCGTCCTGCTACACGGACCAGCAGGCAGTGGCAAGACGGCGCTGGCCACGCATGTGGCGATCAAGAGCGGATTTCCTTTTGTCAAAGCCAGTACGTTTCCTCCTCCTCCTTTCTCTTTTCTCTCTCGTCTCCCCCCCTCTAACCGTCAGTCACACCCGAGAGCCTGGTTGGCTACTTCAACGAGGCCGGCAAGAAAGACTACCTGCACAAGGTGTTTACAGACGCGTACAAGTCGCCGCTGAGCTTGCTGATCCTGGACAACATTGAGCGGCTGATTGAGTGGAACCCGGTGGGACCGCGGATGTCGAACATCATGGTGCAGGCGCTGATGACGCTGATCAAAGCGCCACCACCCAAGGGCCACCGGCTGCTGATTCTGGCGACGACGTCGCGGCGGTCGGTGCTGGACCAGATCGACATGACGGAGACGTTTGACCGGCAGATTGCGGTCCCGGCGGTGGCCAACATGCGGGAGCTGGCGACGGCGCTACAGAAGTTCGGCGCGTTTACGGACCCGGCGGACATCAACCAGGCCATCAACACGCTGCAGCAGTACAACGGCGGCAGTGACCAGGTGGGCGTGGGCATCAAGACGGTGCTGACCATGGCGGAGTCGGCGGCCATGGTGGACGACTCGGCCGGTTGGTTTGCCGAGCAGATTGGGCGGTCCATTGCGGCCAACAACCCGGCGTGAGCGTGGAGACGGACATGTACCTATTTTAGACTCGGAACCGACCAGATAGAGGCCGGCTTTAGTCCTGTCCCTGACGATGATTGTCGAGTTGTGAAGTTGCCTCCTAATGCTTACATGTACATGAGACGCGGTGACAGTCGGGTAATTCTAGTCGTCATTTTGTTGCCGGGTCGCCGTGGAAAGGCTACAGTAGCACTCGGGAAGCAGTCAATCTTACGGAGTACGACGGTGATGCTCCAGACACGTCGTATGTCACAACAAATAGGCGGCCAACAAGCACATTCATTTCGTATTCTTATTTCGTTTAGAGCAGAGTCGGACTACGTCCTACCCGTCACTTGTCAACTCTTTCTTCCCTCCATTTCTCCATTCTCCCTATGACCAGCTCCTTAAATCTGCTTAAAATACTCACCAGGTTGGATACGCTATGCAACTTCACAAAAGGACGCATCATAGCAACCCCAACCCAATCAAATCCAGCATTTCAAAACCACGGCGCCTTTTCTAGAGCAGGCTCCCCTACGGAGTATTCAGGCTCCATCAAGCCTTAACCTGATGGGGCCTGGCTCTCTGCTTGGAGCATCCCGACAATTCGGCTCCTGGGAGAAAAGACGAGGCCCCTCTCTTCCTGCGAGTGTCTCTTGGGCCCCTTTCGGGGGTATTTACGGAGTATGGAGTACATGTACATGTACATGTACAGGGTACAGTACTCCGTAAAGCATAAACATCTCCGTGAATGGAGCGTTCAGATCCTCGCATAACTTGCATGGGACCTTGTGGCGTCGAACCACGCGTATTACCAAAGACTTTGTCAGTACAAAGTATTTTGTAACGATACGAGCAACCATGAGATACAAGGGGCACCGCACCCTGGACTAGCCTGCCACCAGGAAGCCTAATCCTTCATAATGCCTGGTGCGTTTCTGAATGGATGCACTAAATAATAGTGGCCAACGGTCCACCAAAGCTGGCCGCAACCCGGACAAGCTCCGTGGGGAGGCCAAGCTACGAAAAGACCCCGAAAAGAGATGCTTTGTACGGACTACGGAGTACATGTACAATATACATGTGTCTTACGGAGAACGGAATACGAAGTTCTGGTCCAGATAACTGTCGATGAAATGTCAAAGAGAACCACGTGGACCAAGTGGTTGTGATCAGAGAGCACGCTGGCCCGCAGAGCCAATGCTTTGCTGTGACGATCCTACCTTGTGACGAGAATGTCTTTTCTCTTGTCCAGCTACTCCGTACGGAGATGAGATACGACGATACATCCATTCGGAAGTCCCTTATCGTCTCTCGAAAAGAGAAAAAGGCCCAACACTGTTTTGGCCTGGAAATTGTGAGTTGCGCTGAACAGCTCCACTTCAGGCTCGTTTTTAACCTCTGAAGGGAACCGAAGGCGACGACAGAGCGCAACACTGCCAGTGGGTCAGTCCTGCACTCGAGATCTTCCCGAGGCCTTCCTTCGTGGGGGCTCGCAGATATCTTGCAGAGAGATTTCATGCATCTTCGAGACAGCGCCTTGATTCCCGAGGCAAATGCCCCGTCAGGAGACAATGCTCAACTTCCTTAATCCCTACTCCGTAGATAGACGCTGCCTCAATTCGTCTCCCCAGCTGTCAGCTCCCTCCCGCTGAATATATAGGAGATGGTCTCGTCCCGTCGTTTTGCGGCTTCCGCACCGGAGGCCTGAGCGTCAACGCACGGGGTAAAAGGCCTTGCAGATTGAGGAAACAACCGGTTTCCATCGCGACCGGCCGTGACTGTCCGTCTGGCGGCAGTCCTCTGTCGCGGCAGCGAGAGGACAGAACGGCAAACTGTCGGCTTCTCGACAAAACAGTAGCTTTTAACAGACGCCACTCAAATTAGTGTCCAGTAAAACCGCTAGATCACCCGTTTTAACGCCCGCCGCCAGTTGTGGAGGCCCGAGCTAGCCCCTGCCTAGGAAGGCACTATCCGCCGCTCGTTATTTGCAGCTTTGGTCCTTTTGTGCTGTGATCTTGTGATCTTCGCCGCAACGGAAGCCCGTCCGTCCTGGTCTCCAACAGATGCGCTGTTGCCCGGATCGACGGGGCGAGATATGTGGTTGTCACTTGTCAGTCAGTGAGTGCTTTCGGGTCCGATGTACATGTACGGAGTACGATATCTGCCTGCGATATTCGGAATACGGAGTACAACTGAGCCTCGCTGGACTCCGTGGCTCGACGCATCTGTTCTTGCTTTTCCGGGTGCTACCCCGTACTCTCCTGCCTATCACCCAGCAGTCATCTCTGTCCCCATAGGAATTGCCTTTTTTGCAGGGGTCGCAAATGTCGTAGCATTTTCGAGCCCTAATAACAGCCCGTCCGAAGTCTAGTCCCAATCTGAGTCCGAAAGCCCCCTGTTGGTTGCAACTGCCTCCCCAGCGGCGTCTCTGACTGGCCTCTTGCGCATCACACGAGCGCCGTCACTTGACAGGTCGCCTTCCTGTCTCCTTTTTTTTCGCCCAACGCACTGTCCTGGCCGCCGCTCACTGCCCTCCCGCCGCCGCTGCTCCACATCGCCCCTTTCTGCACCACACCCTTGCACCTTCCCATTATTGCTCATCAGCACTCCGATGAAGCTGGCCAGTGCCGGGTCCCCCACCACCCGCGCGTGCCTGTCGTCTATGCATACCGGTACGCATATGCTTCTTTCGCAGCCTTTCTCTTTCTTCTCTCTATCTCTCTGCTCTGCAACTTTCTCTTCAACCAGTATCCCGTACATGTACTCCGTACACACGCGCCCGGCCTGCATTCCAACAACCAACCCCCTCCATGTCGATCTAAAAGCCATTGTGCCACGCAGCACCACGTTGTCGCCTCCTTGTGCGAGCTGCTTCTCAGCGGCCCAGGTTGCAGGAGTGCCGCCTGAAGTCATCGTCGCTGTCAGACATGGACGTTGCCTTTGAGCTCCCAATTCAGTCGCCAAATGGCGAGCGGATACACATCGGCCAGGCCACCAGCGCGCAACCACCGCCAATGCAGCAGCAGCCTCCCATACCGACGTCGTCGCCACCCGCATGGTCCCCTGCACAACGGACCAGACTTTCGCTGCCACCAAAACCGGTACGACCTTTGTCTGCTTCCAGATCGCGGCTACGCGCAGCGCAAGCACGCAAGGCAGATGGGGTCTCGGATGTCCGCAGTGACTCACGGCCAGCGGCGACCGACACAGGACCAGCAATGAACAACGCTGACTCAAAACGCCAGCCGAGGCGGCGCCGCGCTGCTCTGACGCGTGAGCAGGAGCGAGAGCGAGAACGAGAGCGGCCTGGTGTACGGGGTCGAGTCAGCCGCCCCAAGCCTCGCACAGCACCGGCCTTACCACCCAAGTCCCTCGTGCCAGTCACCGAGCGCAAGAGTCAGGAAGAGAATAAGCTAGACCGTTTCCCGAGAAAGGCCGCAGCAGACGGTGACAAGGCCGACGTTGCGCCCGACGGGTTGTCTGGCGGACGGGAAGGCAGACAGTTTACGGTCGCGAATGTGGGAAACAATGGCCGCATCTACTTGAGGTGAGCACCTAAGCGCGTCGGGCGACGTTGATCCCTGAAGCCTGTTAGCTGACTGCGACATAATAGGCCAACTGTCCGACCAGCTCATCTTCGTTTCCCCCAGCCGAGCTTTGTGTTCCCCATGACTCCGCCTGGCACAGCCGGCCTGGACGTTTTCGTGCAAGACAAGGACAGGCGAGACGAACCTCTGTGGAAGCAGCAGCAACAACAAAGGCAGCAACCAGGTCAACAAACACCACTAGACAACGTCAATGGCAGTGATTGGACGACTGATCAGGCCTCTTCGCCAAGGCCCTTTTCCGTGACAAGCCACCACCTGAACGCCAACAACACGTCGCGTCTGTGGACAACAGTGGCGGGAGCCGTTGGTGGACGGCCTGGCAGAACCCACCGCCGTGCAGTCTCGGACTCGACCGTCCAGGACACAAGTGTCGCCCGGGAGTCCGAGCCTGGCGGCTTCAAGATTGTCATCACACACCCGGCCGACGATAAACAACGGGCAAAGACGCTCGAGGATCTCATCCCAATGCGGCACAACACCTCCGCGCCGCATCTCGAGGTCGCCATTCCTTCTTGGAAGCTGGGAACGCCGCGTTTCAGCACGCGCGGCACACCCTTCCTTCACAGTTCCTCGTACACGCCAACCGAGGAGCCTCGATCGCGCAGACCCTCACATCTGGGGCCTGTCCTTGACCATTCGCAGTTCCGGTTCGAAGAGCAGCCCTCTGTCGCGCCTCGACACGACCTCTTCGAGCACTCGCAAGACCAGACGCAGGATGCCGCTCTTCCACTATCCAAAAGTCCACCATCCTTCACTTCGGAAGAGCGCGCCCGCGGACTCCGCGCTACGTACCACTCGAGCTACATCACCTTTGAGCCTGCCATGTTCGATGCTCTCACCTTCAAACCCGACTGCGACGACCAAACCATTGTCCGCTTCTCACCCACGACTCTCTCCATCGCGGCTGCCACACCACCTCGGCTTGTCGCGGAAATCACATCCCCCAAATTCATGGACTACGATCTTGTGTCCGACTTCTTCCTGACGTACCGCTCCTTTCTCGAGCCGCAAGATCTACTTCGCATGCTCATTGCCCGCTTTAGATGGGCTGTGGCAAGAGAGGACGAGGCCGGTATGGTCGTCCGCGTCCGCACGTTTGTTGCCCTGCGACACTGGATCCTCAACTACTTCATGGATGACTTTGTGCTTGACTACGGATTGCGCGTGCTCTTCTGCAACCTTCTCAATAGCTTTGTCGACGAGCTCTCGCAAGACCCGCGTGGTCGGAAGGTCCAGCTGAAGATCTTGACCGAGCTCAAAAAGTGCTGGCGTCGCTGCTGCGCCCAATACTGGGACAGCCCCGAGTTTGATGACGCTCTCGGCATTGACATTCCCGTCGCACCCGGCGGCGTTGCAGGGTACCGCGACCCTAGTGTAGATCCCAGTGTCTGGGAGCAGAAGCGGGATAGTGGCGTCCTGAACGAGGACGACGACGAGGACGACGACAACCAGTTTACCTTTCTCACCCACCTGCAGTCTCCCGAGCCAATGGCGCCCCCGGCGCCGGGCAGCAGCTACTATGAGACGGGAGGCCGACATGGTCATATTGACTCGGTCCTTATGAACGACCGCCCTTTGACCCCCGAAATTCCTGACGCAAGTGCCGCCGCCGATCCGAATGGAAGGAAGCAGCAGTCGCCTGTGAGCATTACAAGCTTAGACTTTGTCTCCTGCTCCTTTCCTACGAAAAACCTGAAGCAATTCCAAGCCAGCGTGGGGCCGCCGCTCGGAGCCCATCCGGCAGAACCGGATCTGGCGCATAGCACTGCCGACCCGATTGCAACGACGCCGCGCGCTCTCGTCGGCAAGCGTGTCCGCCCAACGGATGGTCAGCGGTCGGCCAGGCCGGGACAGCAGCACAGACGAAACAACAGCCTCACAGACTCGATCAGAGAGGGACTGCCCACACCGGATCACGTCCTACGGCGAAATGCGGAGCTTCTCTTATCTCTTCCGTACGCCGGCAGTCTTGTACGTGGCGCGCTCTTTCCGCCAGGACAGCCCTACGTCGAGATGCTGCCTCCCGGAACGAGTAGCGGCGTCAGTCGCCAGACGACAATCTTCCGGACGATTCCGGTTGACGAGCCGGCAGACTTGCACAAGGACAAGGCCTCCGCCATGTCTAGCCAGGGCATGAGAAAGCTTCTCGGCAGCGTCCGACGGGCGCTCAGCAACCGCGGCCAAACCATTTCCCCGACCCAGGATACTTTTATCAACATATCTCCGATCGGGCCGCGCGGCGCGACGACGAACCGTCTACCGGGCACTGCCATTGTTCCCCAAGCCTCTCGTCTGAGAATGAATGGCACACGGCCACCTGTACGGATCGATCTCCTCGGTGCTAAGATCGCAGAGGACTTCAAGATTGCGCTCCGTGAGGATGCATCTATCGAGGTGTCTGCTCCGCCTGAGAGCGAGTCTAACCCTCGAGCTCATGACATGCCAAGCGACGAGCATGCAGTCACTGTGCCAACGTATTCTGGCAGCGCGTTCCTTGGCTGGGACCCTCGCGACGCAGATCGTCTGGTGCGACCCATCAGCGACACCGGCATCACGGCAGGGAGTAAGTCGATTGTTATCGTCGATGACACGCTTCTGCTCGAGCTGCCTGTCATGGCTGGTGCTTTGCCCGCGGGCCCCTCTTCCATAGAGATGTTCGGCCTCGCGGCTGGCGGTGCTGACCCGACGCCGCCAACAACGCCGCCTGGCCAAGGACTGGACACGCCAAGGCAGTCGTCTTACGTGCTTGGCCCAAGCGCTGTGCAGCCGTCTGTCTCGGCAGAAACTCTTCCTGACATCCGACCGGGAGTCGATGCTTTCGGCAGCGCGGCAGACGGAAGACCAGCTCGTCCTTTGGTCACAGACACTTGCAGCATCCCTTCATCTGATCTTGTGGATCATCTAGGTGCTGGTGACGATATTGTCTTGCCGCAGCGATACCCGGGCCGAGAGCAAGAGGACGCCAGCGTCGAGAACACGACTGCCAAGAACAGTTTTGGCATGCCAAGCTCACCACCAATTACCATGACGAGTCCAAGTTGGGAGGAGCAGGGTGGTCACTCGAGACAACCGTCCTCGAGCCAGTCGCAGAGGTCGTCGATTCAGCCTCCCGAAAACCGGCGGCGCATATCGATTGCGAGCGGAAGCATACAGCATACGGCCGGTGTGCGCAGCTTTGATGCCAGCACGTTCACTACGGATGTGCTGTCATCCATCGACGCCGGTCCCAACACGGATGCTCCTCCGCCTCTGCGTACGCTGCGGAGGCGGCCTGGTGGTGACTTGCGCGCCGTGACCAATGTTGGCGACCTCGACCACGGACCGCTCCGGCGCTCGCACTCTGTGGGCTCCCTTGCCACGTACTCCGACTCGATCCGGAGCTCGTACATGCTGGGAGCAGCCCAGGCATCAAGCGGATTTGTCAATGTCATTTCGGTCGACTACTCGCACGAACGCCAAGACGCGTTTTCCGTCGGTATGATGACGGGCAGCAAGAAGGAAAACAGGCGGCTCTCGCTATTCAGCGCCCCGTCCTCTAGGCCAGTGATGCGCCCGTCGTTCGAGGCGGAGGCGCAGAAACTCGCGCAAATTCCAGACGACGCCGACGACGACGGCGGCGTGGAGTCTGCGCTGCTCAAACTCGAGGGAAAATTCTCCCGCAAGCCCAAGAAGTTGTCCTTTTCCGACGCCCCGGTGACTGCCTCAGCGACCGCGAGCGCGGGGCAGCTCTCGGCACCCCTCAGCGGCTTCTTTTCTGCAAGTGCTTCTCAGGGTCAGCAACGGTTGACAACAGAAGAGAAACTCGGCCACCGCCGCCGGCACATTGTCAACAGCGACCTGCAGTTTTTGAGCCAGAATACGCTGTCAAGAGCAGACCATCTCAGCAGTGCCACGTCTGCGGTCGAAGATTACGTCTCTGAGACGGATTACGGGACAGAAGGACCGGGAAGTGACTCGTTGGACAACATGTCCCGCGCACCAGTCTTCTCGCCAGCGCCAGCGTACCGGCCAGTCGCCATTCCCCGCATGAACGACGAGAACAGAAACTCTTTTCTGTCGGAGAGCTCGAGTGTGTCGTATTCGTCGATCCCGCTTCTCGACCGAGGATTGACGGATGATGGGCGAAGCCGAGGGGCTCCGACGGAAGACTGGGCGGAGCATTCTGTTCTCGACGATGGCCAATGGGACGGCTCCAAGACTCCGATGGCAGATATGGGGACAGAGGCTGCAGCCGGCGGCCGCGCAGGCTCAAATTCGGGCTCCTATGAAATCATCGAGAAGACCGGCAGCATGGAAGAGATGCGCCCTGGCGACACCATGCCGCCGCACAGTCCGGGCGTGTCCTTCTTTGATGATGAAAGCGACGGCGGCAGCGACCTGTCCTCGGAGATGAGTGCAGAGGTTGTGGAGGACGACGAGAACGACGTTTTCGGCCAAGGGCCGCTTGAGACGCCCGCAAGATCCAATACGGTCCGCTCGCGACTGCCGGCGCATCATCCACTCGGCGATCCTTGCATTGAGCCACCGGTGCTAGCACCGCGGCCGCCCTTCCCAGAGCAGCATCCGGGCAAGCTCTTGGAGATGCGAGGGCTTCTGGACAACCATCCCCCCTCGCCACCCATGACACTTGTGCAGGCTTTACAGATGTCACCGAACACGGCAAACATGCCGGAGCGGTTGGAACACCAGCTGTTCTGGGACGAAAAGCCACTGCCACCGACGCCAAATCCGGTCGACGGAGCGGCGCCAGGTGTGTTTGCGGTACCAGGGTGGGATCCGCAGCCGGACGAAGAGTCGCGGCCGGCACCAGAAACAGCCATGACATCAGCCGCGGCAGCCGCAGCAGCAGCAGCCGCAGCAGCTGTGTCGGAGACAGCGCGCAACTTCTCGGTGCATCTGCCTTTTATCCTGGCGTTTGACTCGGAGATTCTGGCACAGCAGTTCACGCTGATCGAAAAGGACGCGCTGCACGAGATCGACTGGAAGGAACTAATCGACATGCGGTGGAAGGACGCCAAGAACGGCGATGCGAGGTCGTGGGTGGACTTTCTGCGCAACACGGAAGCGCACGGCGTGGAGGTGGTGATTGCGCGGTTCAACATCATGGTCAAGTGGGCGGTGTCGGAGGTGATCCTGACGCAGGACCTGGAGGAGCGGGCGCGGTGCGTCATCAAGTTCATCCACATTGCGGTGCACTGCCGACGGTACCGCAACTACGCCACAATGACGCAGCTGGCCATTGCGCTGTCGAGCACGGAGGTGTGCCGGCTGCGCAAGACGTGGGCGCTGGTACCGGCGAGCGATATCGAGACGCTGCACGAGCTGGAGGCGCTGGTGTCGCCGACGCGCAACTTTTACACGCTGCGCGCCGAGATGGAGGCCGTGGACATTGGCAACGCCGATGCCGGGTGCATTCCGTTTGTCGGCATCTACACGCACGACCTGCTCTTCAACCGGCAGCGGCCATCCGAGATTGCCAGCTCGCCGACGACGGCGCCGCTGGTCAACTTTGAGCGGTGCCGCTGCGCCGCCAGCATCATCAAGACGCTGCTGCGCCTCGTGGAGGCGAGCGCACTCTACACCTTCCAGCCGATCGAGGGCATCACGGAGCGGTGTCTGTGGATGAGTGCCCTGAGCGACGAGGAAATTCGCAAGTACTCGCAGTCTCTGGAGTAGTCGCGGCGTGGCGTATGTCGCGGCCATCTCTGGCCTCTCTGTTTTTTCTTTTTTTTCATTGCCCATCATCCTTGGTTCCTGTTCTGCGGTATTCCGGCGTGTGCTCGGGCGACGGCTTGGAAGGAATCGCAACAAGATCCTTCTCGCATTGGATCTGGAGTTTTGTATTTTGATGCCGCTTTTCGTTCCCTTTCTTTTTCCTTGTCATTGTCGTGCCCTTTCTTCTCTCCACCGACACATATACCCCTGCATGTCGGGCATGCAAAAAGTGTCTTTATATCACGAAGGATACGATTCCACCTTTCTGGCAGTGTTCTTTCATAGGACGCGCATGCGTTCACTGTTTTTAAACATCTAACAAGCGTAATCAAAATATGCAAAAGCAAAGCCGCCAATATGATGCTGTCCCGTGAGAAAAAGAGTAACATTGTCCGGTATCCCTGTCGATCTTACATGCCCGCCCTCTCCCTACTCCGACCATGGCAGCCTGATGTCGACGGGCTGCAGCTCGTTGGCCAGCGCCGCCAACGGCTCCGGCCACGCGGCGGCGGCCGCGTCGCGCAGTGCGGCTGCCGTCTCGGCGCTCAGGCCCTCGCGCCGGTCGCTGTAAAAGTCGATGCCCTCCTTGGTGAAGAGCGTCGGCGCAAACCACGTGACGACCCAGCGCTCGACAACAACAGCCGTGTCGTCGTTGCCTTGGCCGCTGCTGCTGACAGGCCGCTCGCCCCAGCCGAGGATTTCCCAGTGGCTCGTCACGAAAAAAAGCCAGCCCTTGCCGCGCCAGTCAAACGTGCCGTCGCTCACTCCGGGGCCGCTCGTAGTGGCGGCAGTAGTGGTGCCCATGGTGTTGACGCCCTCGACCGACCTGACCGTTGCCTTCTTTTCCGCCGACGCACCCCCCTTGTTTGACTCGTACTCGACGCGGTCCTCGTTGCGAGGCCGGCCCTTGGCGTCGTCGGGCAGCGCCCGGTAGGAGATGCGGACGTTCTGGGCAGAGCGCCACATGGCGAGGGTGGAGTGGGTGACAGACCAGGTGCGGACGAGCCAGGCGGCGGGTGGTGCGACAAAAGAGGACGTCGTGGACGTGGACGCTGACGCCGACGCCGACGCTGACGCCGACGAGATATACTTGGACGGCGTACGCAAGACAATGTCGCGGGGAGGGGCCACCGTCGTCATCGCGTCAGCTGTTGGAAGGCTTGGAAGGGTGCCGGCCGCTTCCGTGGCTGCCGCAGCTGAAGCCGCAATGTTCTTGTCTGTCATTGTGCGTCCGAGTCTGTCGATGTGTGCCTTGTTGTGTCTTGACTCTGCGAGACGCTGCTCGCTAGACGTGACGTATTGCGTGGCACGAATACGGAGCACATTCTATGTCTGGAGCTGTCGCAGATCGGTAGCGCGCCCAGACCTCCTGCGCGAATCTGTTGCACGGAAACCCCTTCTGCTGGTGTCTTTTCTCTTGTCGCGCTTTCACGTGCTACCGTCGCATCCTCTTGTCGTCGGATAAACTTTAAAAGGCAGCCAACTCTGGGCACATCGCTAAGAGCAGCCTCGAGCCAGCCTCTTTCCCTACAAGGCTGAAGGAGGAGGCTAATCCTCAGCGGCCCAGGCCTCTTTTCTTAGGCGGATCCCTGGAGCCAAAAAAAAACCTAATCCCAAAAACCCCAAAAATCACACCTGCCAAATCCGCGACTGTCGCTCCTTCCCCCTCCCAGGACTACCCAGGCAGGCAGAAGCAAAGACCGGATGCAACCCACGCGCCTTCCCTTTCTAGGCTCCGCCGTCTCGACCGATTTCTATCTCACAGCGGCGTCGCGCTCAAAGCGGAAACAGCAAGACGATAGCGGAAGCCTTGTCGCCGGCGTTTAGGACGAGCAGAGATCATCAGCCCATTCTTTCTTCTTCTGCTTCGTGGGACGCCTTTCATACCGCGAAATTGCGAGGGGGGCAGGAAAAGGTCCAGGCAAACAAACAGGCAGGCATGGCGTCTTCTGCAGACCACGATGTCGACGCTGACGTCGATGAGATCGACTCGGCCGCCGTCGCTGCAGCCATGGGGTTCTCGAGCTTCGGCGCGCAAGTCCATCCGCATAAGAAGCGGCGTTTCAACCCCCAGGCGGATGCGGTCATTGCAACACCACAAGGACCGCACAGCAAAGGGCGTACAGCAGCAGCGGCACCACGACCACCCCACACTTCCACGCTGCCACCACGACCCATGTCTAGTCTTCCTCTCCACGCCCATCCGCACCCCATCACGGACCTGCCAGCGAGCCATCACAACAGGACCAACACCGACGAGATCGATCTCGACGACGACGACGACGACGGTGGCGCCGGCGGTGGTGCCGGCATCAAGCCCACAGCGGCAGTGTCGACAGCAGCGGAAGGGAAGCCGGAACGGGACGACAATGATGACGATTCAGGACCACAATACATTGACACGTCGCGTCCGGTCGGCGAGATTCGGGACCATGGCTTGGGGCGGGCCGAAGACCCAGGGGCCCTCCAGGACCTCCGAGACCTCCAAAACCTCCAAGACCCAGCCACTGTGCAGGCACGCATTGATGCCGTCGTAGCAGCCGGGAACGCAGCCTACGGTGCAGTATTGTCGTCGAGCCAGACAACTGTTCCTGCTTCTCCTCCGGCTTCGTCACTCCCAGAGCAGCTGGACGGCAGTGTTTTGTCCACCATTCGCCATCACCACCACAGCCACCACCACCACCACCATCCACACGGCCCGGAATTTCGCCTCAGGGACCGGCACGGCTTCCAACCGGACCTGGCGCCTCTTTCTAGTCGCGGGTCTTCGTTCTTCTCAAGCGCTGATGCTGGCAGCGACGCCAACGGTGATGTTCCAGAATTGTTTTCTGCTGCTTCTGTCGGCGGTGATGGCGAAGGCGAACAGTCGACACTGCCACTTGGCGGCACCAGTAGCGGGGGTCAACGTGAAAGCATTGCAGGCACCATCTGGGCCGGATCACAAGGTGGTCGGGGCCAGGGGCGTTGGCAGCCGGGAGACTCGGCGGGATCGGTCGGTCGGGGACCAGGGCCGGGCGGCCGGGGCCAGCAGCGAGACTGGTGGACCGGCTATTACGATCCGACCAGCAACGAAAACCCGTGGGCACAGCTCGAGGCGCAGCTCGGACTGCCTGCCCGGGGTGGAAGCTGGCTCGAGCCGAGAGGAGGACAAGGCCAGAAGAGCCAGAGCTAGAGAGCTAGGGACTGAGAGAGCATTGGCTGGAGCCGAAAAGTATCGTCAACTGATTCTCTGGACTGTCGGGTCTTTTTTTAGTCCAGTCTTTTCTCGATTTGTTTTTGTGTCTTCCTCTCTTACAGCTTTTCCATGATGAACCTTACCCCTTTCTTTGTTATCTCCCCATTTGTTGCTCGCCCTTCTCTCTTAATAGACGGGAAAGCTTTTCTTGTCAGTCTTCACGTGTGCCCAACCCGCCTTGTTCTTTTTACGGTGGATTCTGTCCGCGGCCATGATAGCCAGATTCTCTCTCTTCGGTCGGCCTCCTCCGTGTCTCTTTTGCGTCCAGATGCCCGATCACATGTCCATACGATTCCCAGCCTACCTCCCCTGCCCTTTGCCCTTTGCCCTTTTCGCTATTGCGGCATGCTGCTGCTGCTGCTGCTGCCCGACAAGTGTCACGCCAATCATACGTCGCACAGCCTCGTTTTCCATCCTTCTTCTCGTGTCCAGACTGATTCGCTTTGCTCTCCCCAGTCCCCACTGCTACCCAACCTACTCTTTGAGCCGGCCATACATCGGGCGTCCAGTGGACTGATACCTTTGCCTCCCAGAGAGGCCTCTTCCCTCTCTCTTGCCCCCTTTTCCCTCGCATGTCTCGACTGGCCGGCCACCCCTTGAACCCCTGGAAGCCTTGTCACGTGACATAATGTCAGGGGTAAAAGAAAACAAATCACAAAGAAGCAAGCCGAGGCGAGGCGAGAGACTTGGCCAGGAGGGGGGGATCATCTCAGTTGCTGCCCAACGTTTGGGATAGATCGTGAGACAAAGAATCCTATGCCGGGTTCACTAGAGTCGGAGAGGAGAAACACCAAAATGCCCAAGTGCGCAGACAACGACAAGCCTCTTTTTCTTGGGCTTCCCTCTTTTCTTATTGACTGTCCATCGTCATCACTAGGCTCCGGATAAAACGAGTCCACGTTTTACCAGGAGCATGGGAGAGGTCCTTCCCCCCCTCCCCATAGAAACGATAGGCGACTGAAGGAAAGAACGAAAAGCACAAGCTGTGCATCTAAATCGGGTGCAGTCAAGGAGGAAATATACCCAATCTATGAATCCCCCCCTCATTTCCCCCGCCCCTCCTCTCCCTCGCCATCTAGTCTAGATGGTGGAGGGTCACAAAAGTGTATGCATGTATAGACACGAGCACAAACACAGACATATACTACACATACTCACCTACACCTGCATCCACACCCGCATCAGCACCCGCATAAGCACCCGCTCACGCTTACACGTGCGTACCAGCCACTGGAGTGTCTGCGAGGTATCCAGGCATGCTGGTCTACAGCGGGCTATGGTTCTTCTGTGAAACTCCGTTTGTGTGACTACCTACCAAAGAGATAAAGAAAAGAGCAAGGAAATCCACACTACTTCCTCCCTTCCCCCTTGCGAGAAAGTCGCCTACAGCACATTGTTCACCTCGCTGCCCAGCACCTTTGCCTCCTTCTCATAACGAACCTACAGCTGCCCGAGTCCGTCTTCTAGCGGTGCCACTGGCTGCCCCGAAGGGATTACAGCGCACCTGCCCTATGTCGAAGAGACCCAGGCGCTCCAGGATGCCCTAGCAGAGGCTTTCTACATACAGGAGACCAGCTAGACGCTCACAGCATCCTCCCTCCGTTTCCGCGCAGCTGCCTTGTCCGTTTTCTCTCTCTTCAGCCACCGTTTTGTCCCTTCCTGCCGGCACGGTTCCCGATTCGATCTCCAGGGAGCTGCCTGCCGAACACCTGCGGATCGCCTGCCAGTGCCCGCTATATAAGCGCATGGCCCAGATGCTCGCTGCTCCTTGCTGGGGCGTCTCCGTCAGCCATTGGCAGGCTCAGAAGCACACTCCCCTCCCTCGTCGCTTCGCAAGCCGCCAGCACGCTTCTCGCTCACTGTCCCTTGCAGCAGCGAGCAAACTTGGAGGGGGCGTGCGTGTACAGCGGACGCTTCCCAGCAGGCTACTGCAGCCCTGGCGCTTGCCGGACGGGTGCTCCCACCCTCCCACACCCAGAAAACGGCCATGTACTGTACTTCCGCAAAATCTCCTGCTCAGATCCGTCTCGTCGTGCCCAATCATAAGCCGTAACGTCGTAGAATGACTGGCCCCGCGCAGAAGTGCGGAGCGAAACCCCGAGTAAAAAATCCGCCGAAAAACAGGAAAAGCAGATTCCTGTCCAAAGAGCCTCCCAGATCCAAAAAGCAAAAGGTGGTGAAACTTGCGCACGAAAATCAAAGGGACAGAAAGTCGAGCCTGGTCGGGTCTGCGTTGGCCCGCCTTCAGTGCAGTTTGGTTGTGCCGTCTTCCTAAAATAGAAAGGAAAAAGCACCGCCTGACTTGCAGATGCCCAAAACCCCAAGATAGAGACAGATGGGGAGGGCGCGGCATGGAGGAAAAGATGGGGGTGGGGTGTGCAGAAAATCCGGCCTTGCTTTCGAGACAAATGCAAGAAAGGGGGTGACAATAACGGAAACGACACGCGAAAATAAGGTTTCCGGGAAAAAAGAAACAACGTGGATGAAGGCAACGCTAAAGCACTTGGGGGGGTGCGGGCTCTGGCGATTCCCGCAACCCGGCTGCGGCTCCGTTGCGCGCTTAGTAGTCCAAGGACGGATACCGCTCGCGAGCCTTCTTGTACTCGCTGGGGTACTTCTTCTCTGCCTTCGCCTTCAGCGACCTGGTTTTTTGCAAACGAGTCAGCAACTGGACTTTGAGCGTCAAGTTTGAGCAAGACGACTGCGCTACGCGCCTCGCTCGCATTGTCCACTCGACGGACGTGCAGGGGCCACAATTTGACCAGATTTGGCAACTCGCCGATTCGGCAGGCAGATCTGTGCGACTGCACCAGCAAAACTTACTTCAGTTTCTTGTCTGACCACTCCAGGTCTGCGCGGACTTCGCGGGCCTCGCGCATCCCATCAGCAAATCGCGTGCGAGCCTTCGCTAGGCGGGCCTGCGCTTTCTGCTGCAGCTCGAGCAGCTCGCGGTGCTTGTCATTGAGCCGCCGAGATCTGGACTGTTAGCATTTATTCATTTCTCCCCTCAGCGACAGTTCCACTTACGTATTTGCCTGAATTGCCACATTCTTTTCCAGCGGAGTGGGATTGAACGTCTCGTGGAAACGGTCATGCATGTAGTCATTGAAATCAACATTGCTGGCGGACAGCGAGCTGTCATAGTCGCCCTGCATGCTGCCGGCATAGCTGGCAGTGGTGGAGTAGCCAGAGTGGTCAAAGGAGTCACTCCCAGAGGCGGAGCTCACGTTCTCGGACTCCGGTGGTGACACCGAGTAGGAGCTGTGGCCGCTCTGGTAGCCGTGGTAGTACCCGGCATAGTCATCCTTGCCAGGAACTGCCATGGGCAGAGTGGTGGTGTACATGGGAGAGGTATAGGAGGAAGACATGATCTTCGAGAGGGTTGGACTTATGGAAGAAGAATGAAGGGGTCTGTGTGTGTGGGAATGGGTGAAGCAATGGATGATTTGCTTGAGGGTGTTTGAGACTCGAAGGTATGAGATCAAGATAGTAGGGGATGTGAGGAGAAAGTCGAGGACTGTGAGGAGAAGGAGAAGAAGAAGAAAAAAAGAGGAAGAGAAAGAGAGAAGGAAACAGATCTCAAGTCGGGAGAGAAGGGCCATATTTATACTTTTTCGAGACATCCTGGCCGGCTTCAGGTCGGCCCTTTCTTGACGGAAAAGGGATAAGGACGGACACGTCGATTCGTTAAGAGAAGAGGGAAGAGAGAAAGACGTGACCCCGCTTAAGCCTTCGTGGCGAGAGAGAAGGAAGAAGGACGGCACCGGAGACGGCCAAGTCTGCTATCAATGTCAGAGAGTTGCCACGGGTGGGGGATGTGTGGACAGGTGAATGGCGTACTAAGACGAGAGGAGCGAAGAGAAGGGGGGGTAGAGAAGGATGCGGAAGGAGGGTCCGGAGGAGCAGTAGCCAGAGACCGCCAAGTGTTTGTAGAAAACTTGGACCGGTTGCTCACACGATATGTCTGTTCGCTGATGACAGGCGGTATAGAAGGTGCAATGGGGAAGCGCAGCTGACACGCTGGTTGGACCGACCGGAGCCGGGAAGTTTGGGGTGAGTGATGGGGTAATGCTCGCAAGAATTGTTGAAGAAGAGAAAATTCAAGCCGGGCAGGCAATAAGAAGACCAGATCATGTACAGCAGTGGACGAAGACAATGGCGACGTGTGCCAGAACCAGACCGAGAGATCAGTAGTGGCATATGTAAAGTCTGGGAAGAACGTTGAGGAGAGACGAGAACAGGAGGGGGGGTGTACGCAAGCTCAACAAAAGTGGTTAACGGTGGACAAAGAAATGACTCTCGTAGAGGGCGGGAGTGTGCATAGAAGACCGAAACAGGAGGGTATGATAAAAAGAAAAACGTAATAGAAGAGTGAAAGGCGCCAGAAGTGGTCTGGAAAGAGTCTGTTGTGCGAGGTCCCCCCTCGAGATAGGAAGAGAAAATCAAAAAGGGGCGATACGGTAGGCACGGCGTGTCTGTTCAAACAGAAACAGCGAACAAGGCGTGTCTGACCAGGCAAAGTTCAAAGAAAAATTCAGGAAACGAAACTGGGTATGGGTATGGGTGGGTTTTCTGGAACAGGATACGGGACCAGGTGATGGGGAAATCAAAACCGCCTTGCCCGTCCAGGCTGTCCAGAGATTCACGTGGAAACTTTTTATTAGAATGGGGGGTAGGTGTAGAAAGAAGTGAAAGAAGGACACGAGGCGGCAACAAACCACTGCTTGAGACAGAAACGAGGAAAGACAAGAAACCGGCTTGACCACAAAATGGAGCTAACAAGGGTGTTCTGGAAGCAAAACTTGGATAGCACGAGCGGAGATGAGGCAAGCAGCAAACACGAAAGGCAGAACAAAGAGACGGAGAGGGAAAGAATGGCAGACGACGTACGTTGGTGGCTGACGAGACGACGGCTAGTGGAGGATATCAATGGGCTGCTTCGATTGGTGGTGAGGGTGGGCAGACCATGGGAGAAACGGCGGAGTGACCGGGGGAAGGGGGGGTAGAAGAACAGAGACAAGTGGCGACTTGAGAACCGGCACATACATCAGAAAGAGGAGACACAGACCGGGCACATACGGGAGACAAAATATATCTAGTGTTGTCTGGTTGAGAAAATCATGGCCAATGCCTAGGTCTTGACACGAAGAAGCGAGTCCACGGCGACAGAGCAAGCGAAGACGTCTCTGGTTGGAAGAATGCCTGGATATGGGAACGAGAAGTCTGCGGTGTGAACGAATGCGAACGGCAGAGAGAGGTTGCCTCGGAGGTTGAATTTTGGCATCCGTCGTCTGAGCAAGTGTTGTCGGGGAAGCCAGACTCCAAAACGGTGCACAGGAGCTAACAGCAGAGAGGGGAGGATGATCGAAAGAGAGTCAGACGGTCGGGGGTACCAAAGACTGAGAGAAAACGGTGACCGTTTGGCGCAATCCAAACGGAGACAGAACCAGGCCTAGCCCCATGCAAGGTGGGAGGCAACAGATGGACAAGACCGACTAGACCAGCAGGACAACGAAAAGGCGAAAAGCAAGTGCATGTACAGTACTTCGCTTCGAGATGGAGGGGGGGTGTGTGGGCGAGCGAGCGGGATATAGAAGAAGAGAAGGGAAAAGAAAAGAGGGGGTCAACAAGCGCGCAGCCGCAACGAGAGGCCAATGTCGGATGTGCCAAGTTGCTCCGCGTGCAGAGCGAGAAGTAGAGCGGGGAGACCGTGTATCGAAGCTGTGATCTGTGGTTCGATGACCTTGAGGGCGTGCCGGCAGGTCGTTGCGTTCTTTCGGGTGTCGAGCTGTCCGTATCGCGAGCGTTTGTGGGAGTCGTTGACGCTGTCAAAATGTGATGCGCCTTCCTCGTCTGTGTCACCTGGGATGGAAGGAAATGGGTTGGCTTTAGACGTCGTCCTCTCAGAGATATGCCCACCTGCTCAGAAATAACGAGAAATACACTCGACAAGAGGGAAGGAAAGACGCAGGAAGGATCCTCATATCAGGCAGAAGTGCATCTGGTCGGGCATGCTTTCCTTGTCGGGGTTGCGTTTCCTTCAGCTAAGCAAGTTCACCCCTCCCCCCTTCCACGAGTCGGCCGTTTTAGTCCCTCTCAACAGATTTTTCTGTCTGCCTTTTTTTCTTTATTCTTTTTTGGTGTGTGCCATCTCCCTTCTTGTGCTCTTCCCTTTGGCTGCCATCCCTCCTCCTGCACGAGCCCTGCATTGATGCGTTGGCAGGAAGCAACTGAGGGAGAAAAAAGAAGAACAAGAGCTGTTTGTGCCTGTAACTGGAAAGGCACTGCAAACGGAGCAGAACGCGTCCTACACCTTCCTCGGCGAGGAGTCAGAAATTGGCAGAAGAAGGAAAGTAGGTAGGAGCAAACAAAAAGAAAAATACCCGTACTATGAGTGAGTGTCCCTTGCACTTTCCTGTTCCAGCTTGCGCACCGGCAGTCCATTCTGACGAGAAATTCGGTTGAGAGGGGTGGAGTATGAGGGGCTCTTGCCTCTGGATGTCTGACCGGATCGGCCAAGGAAAGAGCAGGAAAAAGAGTAAAAAGGAAAGAAAATGAAAAAGTGCGCCCGGAAACATATCTTTTCCTCGAGGTATCATTGGATGAAAAGAGGACATGGCGGTAACTCTTTTTCATAGTTTTCTGACCTAGGATCGGTGCCATTGCGTCCTTGGTTTTATTCTCATGGGGAGATTTTGTCGACGTTGTGCCCGTTCTCTTCTGTCATGGTCGTCTTGACATCAGTCCGAAAGGCCAATATCAGAACGACATCCCACCATGATTGGGGGCTAGTGAAGAGGAAGCGATGTTGGAGGAGGGGTGGCGTTAACAACAGACGAAAAGGGAAAGAAGGAAACAAAAAATAAAGCAAAATAAAATATGAAAATAGAATGTACATTAAAAAAAGGAAGCAGTATTGAGCAAAGCGCCCTAACACAAATCTCTCCTACATCGGCCTCTCCTCTTCACAGACGAAGAAGAATGGCCGTTGCATACCGCCAAAGGCTGCGTACCCCGCCACAGGAGGCGAGAGGGAGTCGAGCGCTGCAAGTCACGAAAGAGATGGAGAGATGCCAGCACAAACGAAACAGTGAGAGGGATTCCGCTGGAGAAGGAGAAGGGGAAGTGGGAAAGGAAAACGGCCGGAGCATCGAGCTAAGGCGGGACAAACTGGACTAGAGAGGGGACTAGACCAAGCAGACGAAGGAGGGATGTCAGCCGTATGACTTGGGGCTGGTGTGGTGACCTGGCTGAGAGGGATGGCGAAGGGCACGATGAAGGGGCCTGCCAGTGGCCTTGCTTGTGCTTCTGCCTCATGTTGTGGCACGGTGCCCCAGAGCACACAGAGATCAAGTCCGTGTGCGGCCCTCCTTGGGGCGAATCCCTTGGGGGGAGGGGGAAGGCAGAGCGGTGCAGAGCACAAGCGTGGCCCCAGGGTGAGATGGAGGGTCGAATATAAAGGATACCTGCAGTGTTTGTGTGCCCTGTGTCCACGATGGGAAGCAAGATTGATTGAGACCTTCTCAGTGGTCTGCTTCCAGTCGTCCCGGCCATTCGACCATTCCAGCCGTTCCAGCCGTTCCAGCCGTTCCAGAGCCGGTATTACGCCCCCTCCCTTCTCCTTGCCCTGCTGTCCCTCCTTGCTGCCGCCTTGCTGCCGCCTCCACCGAGTATGCACGAGGGTGAACGTGGCAGATACGCAGCATTGCAACACACGGAGACGACGGCCCAGGATCCGGAGAAGGTGAACATTCCGGGCAAGCATTGGAACACGGCTACCTCCAAGGAGACTTACACGGTGGTTGGCTTCACACCTCTCAGGCTCTCACCGTGTCTCGGCGCAGATGCATCACAGCAGGAAACACCAAGAAATCGTCAATGACGTGCATGAACTTCCCGGCCTAGGCGTGCGTCGTCATATGAAAACAGTCGAATTCATTGATAGGTGAGTTGAATCACGTCCTGTGGGATACTGAAAAATGCAATGGCAGCTGCCCCCGCCCAAAACCATGACAAAAGCCAGACCCCGTCCCGTTCTACATGTATTCAGAAAAGAGGTGTAAGACATAACAACGCCGGATCGTAACATGCAAAGTAAAACATGAAAGGCGCTGTCAGCAGGTCAGTAGCGGATAGACACCCAAAGGGGACATAGAGGAGAGAAAGAAGACAAGTGCACACCAAGCATCTGCCTCGTCCAGCCACCTCAGACAGCATCTGCCTCATCCAAATAACTTGAGAAACGACCAGATCCCGAGTCCGCTCAGCACTGGAATGGTCAGGTTGTCGTCCCATCCAAAGATGTCAACCACCTCGCTGGCCGACGCCACAAAGCCCGACCACAGGCTGACCACGCCCAAGGCCCAGGCGCCCGAGATGGTCGTCTTGGCCGCGTCCCAGCCGAGCCACGAGACCACGGCCGCCGGCAGGCTCAGTGTGCCCTTGAACATGAAATTCTCGTCGCCAGGCATAGGTCCCACTGTCTTGGCGCACCAGCCCCAAAACCAGACCGACGTGGCCACACCAACGATGAACGCCGCCGTCGAGCCGGCCAAAGACTTGCCGTGCCGGATCCGCGGCGTGTAGCGGCCGTATAGGCGGCCAAACGTGCTGGCCGCCGTGTCGCACCAGCTCAGCAGTAGCACGCTGATAACGCCGACATCTTTGGGTAGCGCGTACAGCACTGCCCACGCCCCGAGCAGATAGAAAATAACGCCGTTGTAGCCGCTGAACTCGCTCTCGCGCATCAGGGCACCTAGCAGCCGCACATACAGCCGGTTGAAAGGCGCGTAGCGGTGACGCAACAGGTCCACACTGGCAATGGGAATCAGCGCTCCCATCAGGTATGGTGGCACCGCCCGCGTCTGGATGCCCGAGGCATACAGCCAGATGACCAGGAAGCCAATCGACACATGCAGCGCTTTCCGGGGCACCTCGTGCTTGTGCACAAACGTCCGCCAGTGCCGGTGGATAGGAATCAGGCCCAGCGGACTAGGACTGCGGCTGAAATCTCGCCAGCTCCAACCGTTGCCGTTGGCATAGCCGTTGAGCGGCGGCGGACGCAGGTGGCCGTTGCTCGTGGTTGCAGGCGCGCGGTCGACGTCGTTTGCAGTCTTGGACGGTCCTGCTGCAGCTGTCTTCGAGCCCTTCTTAGCTCCCGATGTCTTTGTCGCCTTCCTGCCGGGTGCGACGGGTGTCAGATCGCCGACCCTCCTGGTGACGATCGGACTGCGGCTCCGTGTCCGTGCCCGGCGAAGCCCCGAGTTGCTGTCGCTACCCTCCGAGTTGTCCTCGGCCCCTCTGACGGCCCCATCCCCTTTCCCCCGTTCTTGGGCGTCGGGGGCCTCAGCCTCGTCAGATGGTTCTTCTTCGACTGGCTGCGGGGTAGACAGTCGCTTGCGGGCAGATCGTGTAACCGGTCCGTTGTACGACGATTCCCCGTCAAGCTGGCCACCCTGAGAGAGTGCCTGCCTTTCTGACGGTGTCGGACTCGGCGAGATGACGCGCGGTGTCGACGGTATGCTCCGCCACCGCCGCTGCGTGGATGCCGTCGACATATCGTCGTATGGAAAAGGAGGTAGCGCAGGAGCAGCTATGACGCCACGGAAGAACCGCCGGGGGTCGTAAAGCTGTAGGTATGGCCAGCACGCGGACGTGTACGTGGCAGAAGAGGACTCCGAGACCGTGGAGGAGTAGGATGACGTGGAGGATGAGCGTAGGCGCTGCGTCGGCAAAGCGTAAAACGGACGTCGAGAGTCGGCGGGTGGAGTGATGCCAGCTGGAAAGAGCGCGGACTGAGACGTCTGCACAAGGTCGGTCACAAACTGAGCGAGCGAATCCACGATGACGGAACGAGTTGCGGCAGAGTCAGGCTCGGCCGCCGAGAAGGCAGTGCGCGGGGCTGAATGAGTGGAGAAATGACGAGTTCGTCAGGCGAAAAAGTCTTTGCGGGCCGCCGAGAGGGGGAGTCTCCGCGGAAAACAGCTCGAGATAAGAAAGAAGAGACAAAAAAGAAAACTCTAGGCAGCCAGAAACATAGCCATAGGCCTTCACGTTGAGGCCGTCCTTGGCGAGGGCCTTGTTGTAGGCCTCGTTGTGTGCAGAGTTTCGAAGTGTGACGGCACTTGATTTGGCTTGTGATCGTCCGGGAAAACGAAACAGCTGGATGCGCAAGGAGGCACCGAGAAACAAGCAGGCTGCTGGAAGGACAATAGGAGAGGATAGGAATGTCGAGTGTTGATGAGGTCTAGTAGGCCGGCGAGAAATTTGTAGGTGGGCGAGTTGTTGTGTTGATGTTTTGCGTGGAAGTTTGCGCCGGACAACTGGGAAGGAAATGAAGCGCAAAAACGTGACCATTTGAAGGATCTGCGGGTGCGCCGGAGAGAACAGTGGTCAGCGCTGATTGGCGCATGTACACCGCGCGAATACGCGCACACTGTATAGATGACACTGTACCGGGCTCTTATCGATAAGAGCCTGGAAAAAAAGCTGCTGGCTGTCTTCGCTGGACAGACGTCTCTCTCACAACGAAGATGGCCCCCATAAAGAAGCGCAGTGCGCGCTCGTGGGACGCCATCGAGCTGCCCGACTGGTGCCGAGACGCCGTAGCCAGCATGGGCTTCACCGAGCCGACGCCAGCCCAAGCGGCCGCCATCCCCCTCTTCCTCGGCAACTCCGACATCGTCGTCGAGGCGCCTACGGGCAGCGGCAAGAGCCTCTCCTTTCTGATACCTCTAGTTGTCCGCATCCTGCGGAGACTTGGCGCCGAAGAGTCAACGATCAAACGCGGACACGTGGCCGCTGTGATCCTGGCGCCAACAAGAGAGCTGGCCGTCCAGCTGCACCGCGTCCTGCTGGATCTGGTTGCCTTCCATCCTCCCACAGCAGCGATCATGCCGTATCTACAACAACGGCGGACACAGCAGCAGACGGGGGACGAGGACGAGCGCAGCGGAAAGACAGCAAAGAAGAAGCGGACGACAAAAAAGGCGGCGTCGGGCCTGTCTGCAGACGGGAAGCGGATTGCCGGCGAAGACGACCCGGACGCACCAGTCGTGCTGGCAAACGCGCGGCGGCCTGAGACAGCCGAAGCTGTGATTGTGCCACAGCTGGTGATCAGTGGCACGGCGGTCAAGGCGAGCGCAGATCTGTCGTGCTTCCTGCGCCAGGGCAGCAACATTCTCGTCGGCACGCCGGGCCGCCTGGCAGAGATGTTGTCGAGCCAGGCCGTGAACGCGACGGCGTCCTTTGAGGCGCTGGTTCTCGACGAGGCCGACCGCCTGCTGGACCTGGGCTTTGCCAACGAGCTGCGGCGGATTCTCGCGTTTGTGCCCAAGCAGCGCCGGACGTTCTTGTGCTCGGCATCGGTCAACGAGGCCATCAGCGAGCTGATCAAGATGAATCTGCGCAACCCGAAACGTGTTGTCGTGCGCGTGCAGACGCCAAAGCAGAGACTAGCACACAACGACGGTGACATCACGTCGGCACTGCCCAAAGAAACACCCGCCGCCGACATTGAGGAGAAGAAGACACCTGCCAGTCTGCTCAACACGTACATGGTGCTACCTGCCAGCCAGAAGCTGCCCGGCCTTGTGCAGCTGCTGGAGCAGATCCAGCCACGCCCACAGCGGACGCTGGTCTTTATGGCGTCCTGCTTTTCCGTCATGTACTTTTCGGCTGTACTACCAGCGGTCATGCCCGAGGGCTACGCAGTGCTATCGCTGCACGGCAAGCTCAAGCCACATGTGCGGGAAGTTGCATACGAACGGTTTCTATCATCGACGAGGCCAAGTGTGTTGTTGAGTGGGTTTCTTCAATTGTTCCACTGTTCGACTCCGTTCTCGCTAACAGACACAGCTACGGATGTTGCGAGTCGAGGACTCGACGTCCCCAACGTCGACCTGGTCGTCAACATCGACCCGCCCACCGACCCCAAAACGTTTCTTCACCGGTGCGGCCGCACTGGCCGTGCCGGCCGCCGTGGCCTGGCCGTGACGATGCTCCGTCCCGGACGTGAAGCCGAGGGATACGTTCCGTTCTTGGCGGTGCGGAAAACACCGGTCGAGCTTCTGGGCGCGGCGGTGCCAGACCTCGTTGGCGTCATGGGCGCGGTCCGCGGCACCGAGGACGTGGATGGCCGTGCCGACAAGGAGGCGGCCGCAGCCCTGACCAGAGCGCTACGGGAGCAGGTCAAGAGCGACCGCGCCATCCACCAGCTCAGCCAGCGTGCGTTTGTGTCGTGGGCGCGGGCGTTCAAAGAGCACCAGGCCTCGTCCATCTTCCGGCCTGGCGACGTGGACTGGGTGGATCTGGGCCACGCCTGGGGACTCGTGCAGCTGCCCAAGATGCCCGAGCTCCGGGACGCCGGCATCACCGACCGGTCGCTGGGTCTGGGTGACGACGACGAGGTGGACGTGCGGGCGATCCCGTTCAAGGACAAGACCAAAGAAAAGGCCCGGCTGGCGGCGCTGCGGGCGGCCGAGCTGGCGGCAGCCAGCCGGGACGTCGACGCCGAGGAGGAGGCCGAAAGGACCGCGCACTTGGAGAAGAAGAAGCGCAATGCGCCGTGGAGCAGCAAGGTCGATCGTGACTCGCTGCGTGTAGAGCGCCGGGACAAGAAACGGCGCAAGCGGGATGCCGAGCGGTGGGCACACATGACGCCGGAGGAGCGGGCCGAGCAAGAGCGGGTGGAGGCCATGATTGCCGAGGTGCGGCGACGGAACGAGGAAGAAGCGGCAGCCGAAGTAGCCGCTGGGGACGGCGCGGATGGTTGGGAGGGTATTTCTGATTAGGCGCACTCTGGTCGTGGTTGGAATGTTTGTATATAGAAGGCGCCAAGCTTTCGCAGCGGCGACAATACCACACGTCTGACTTCATGGCGACATGGACCTGGATCTCGGCCGGCGAGGCGACTGTGAACGACGGTCGTGATCGGCTCTTGGACGGTTGTGAACGTTCTCTTTCCGGTCCCTGTCTCGGCGATGATGATACTTGTCGTGGATGTGATGGCTGTGTCTTTGGTGACGCTCGCTATCGTTGTCGCGGGTGTGATGGCGTCCATTGTCCCTGTCCCTGTCTCTGTCCCTGTCTCTGTCTCTGTCCCTGTCTCTGTACTTGTCCCTGTACTTGTCCCTGTCTCTGTACTTGTCCCCGTCCCTGCCCCTGTCCCCGTCCCTGCCCCTGTCTCCGTCCCTGCCCCTGTCCCCGTCCCTGCCCCTGTCTCCGTCCCTGCGCCGGTCTCTGTGCTCTTCGTCGGCACGTCGATGCCGGCTCCGATGCCTGGCCCGCCGCTGCGAATCGGTTTTGCTGTAGCGTGGACCCGACTCTTTTCCTTCTCCTTTCGCTCCGAACTCGTCTAGCATGAATAGTGATCCATCCAGGCTGTCCGCAACGTCAGAGTCTTGCGTCTCCTCCTCCTTCTTGTCGCCGTGTCGTCGCTGACGCTCTTTCTGCTCCGCCACCAGCGCCGCCAACTCGCGACTGCGCTCCGCCGCTTCGCGCTCCCGCTCTTGTCGCAGCGCACGCACGGCTGCGGCGCCCTGTTTCATGGCTGCCAGTGGGTCAGACGCAGCCGAGGCAGCGAGAGGAGGCGGCTTCTTGTGCGCAGCAGATGACGACGACGACTTTGCCGAGAAGAAGACCGGCTTCGCTGTCGCCGGCGTGGGCCCCTTCTCGCCGGCGTACCAAGCACTGAGGCTCTGGCCGGCACGGCCGGCGGCATCGGCGAAGCGCATGGATGACGCCGGGACGCCGTCACCTTGGCCGTTGCCATTGCCGCTGTCAGCGCGAAGAGCGGCACCACCCTCTGTGCGCACGATGCCGCCGAGCAGGTCGATGTGGCCCTTGGCGTCCACAAGCGGTGCTTCACGGCGGCCCTCGGCGCCGGCCCGGCGTTTCTTCTTCTCATTGCCGCCCGCAGCATCATCCTTCTGGTCCGTTCCCTCCTGGTCTGCGGCGACCTGCGCGCGCGCCAAACGCATCTCGAAATCCGTGTCATCTTCACCTCGGCGCTTGCGCGCTTTATGCAGTAGCCGGGCAGAGGACGAGGAAGAAGGAAGAGGGAGGCCATGGTGCAGGTCTGAATGAGGGTGGTCCGCCTCGGACGAGTTTGCCTGCTGCGCCTGGCTGGCCGCCCGCTCGGCCTGCTGCCACTTGGCCGCCTCGTCGGCGTCGGTATCCGCCGCTGGCTCGCCTCTTAGCTGGGCAGACCGTTTTGCAGACTCGGCGGCTTGCTGCTCCCGCTCGTCGGCCTCTGCGCGGACGCGGGCCTCGGCCTCGTCGCGACGCACGCGGGCAATGTTGTCGGCATTGTAGACGTGCCAGGACTTTTTGCCGAGCAATTTCCTATACGTCCGGATCGAATTTTGCTGTCAGCAAGTCTTCCAGGGGGGAACTGTACATAATATTGGGATGGGGAGCATGGGGTACACACAGAGGCATTGCCGCGAGTTTGCCGGTGTTAGCGAGGCTTTGCCCATGGCAAAAGCATGATGAGGTTGAAAGTAACTCGAAAGTCCGTCGAAATGTGGATAGGATTACTAATATCCTCGCTGTCCAACCTTCAGCCTCTCCGGCATCAGAGGCAAAAGGACTTTCAAGTTTCCACCAGTCGGTCACGCCTAGTTCCAGTGTCGACTTACAGGGGACCGGTCACGCAACTCGGTCAGCGCATCTGTGATTGACGTCAGCACTGATTTCGTGGGGGAGGGCTTTCGTATTCAGCGCAAGGGGACAGCCGCCCCCGTTTCCTCTTACATAACAACTACTGCTGAGGTGGCAGCGAGGGCGAGCACGTAATATTTACCTTTTTTCTTCGACTCTTATCTCTTTTCTCTTTTTTCGTTTATTTCCATTCGAGTACGAGCTTTTGGGCATATATAGGACGTGGGCGTCTCTCAAAATGCTGTCTCTATCAATACCGCGTAGCAAGCAGTTCGCCCGTCTTCGTCTTCGTCACACAGTTGTGTAGTAGAAGACAGAAGCGACTCCTGCTATGGCCGACTACGTCCACGAAACGCCCAGCGGCAAGAGCGAAGACCCGGCCCGGGCCGCGTCTGGCGATGGCGAGGCACAGCACACCGTGGGCAACCTCGGCCACGTCGTCAAGGCCGACCGCCTCAAGCGCGCCCTATCGGCGCGCCAGGTGCAGATGATTGCCATTGGCGGCACTATCGGCACCGGTCTCTTTCTGGGCACGGGCAAGTCGCTGGCCACGGGCGGACCGGCATCGATCCTGATTGCCTACATCATCGTCGGCGGCATTGTCTTTGTCACCATGCTGAGTCTCGGCGAGATGGCGGCGTACATTCCGGTCGCCGGCAGCTTCTGCACATTTGCTGGGTATTACTCTCTCTGTGTCACTCAGTCTCTCTAGGGCGTCTCTCTCTGACAAACAGACGCTTCGTTGACGATGCCTTTGGTTTCGCCCTGACGTGGAACTACTGGTTCAACGACGCCGTGTCGACGGCATCCGACCTCGTGGCACTGCAGCTTGTCCTGCAGTACTGGACGACGACGTTTCCCGGCTGGGCTCTCAGTTTGATTTTCTGGGTCGTGTTGATCCTTGTGAACATTATTTCCGTAGGCGCATACGGCGAGGCGAGTTCCTCCTTTTTTTTTAAACACTGAAGATGCTCTCCTTGCTAACATCTACAGCTCGAGTACATTCTCAGCTTGCTCAAGGTCATCACGATCATTGTATGCTCCCGTGCTCCGTCCATTCTTCTCTTCTCTACTCACAATCCTCTTAGGTCTTTATCATCATGTCCATCGCCGTCAACTGTGGCGCCAACCTGGCCCACCACTACATTGGAAGCGAGAACTGGCGCATTCCAGGAGCACCGTTTGTTGGCGGTATTGGTGGCTTTGCCTCTGTCTTTGTCACCGCGTCGTTTGCTTGTATGATATCGCCTGTCGTCCGTTTCCCTCGTGTCGTGTTCTGGTGTTGGTGGCTGACGAACAGACGGCGGCACCGAATCCATTGCCATCACAGCCGGCGAGACAAAAGACCCTGCTCGGAACCTCCCACGGGTTGTCAAGAACGTCTTTTGGCGCATCCTCCTGTTTTAGTAGATCCCCCCCAATCCTTCCCCCAAAGGAAAAAGACTGACCTCTGACCTACAGTGTCATCTCCATCCTCCTCATCGGTCTCAACATTCCCTACAATTACCCCAACCTCAACACCAAGACCACCCGCACGTCGCCCTTTACCCTTGTCTTTGAGATGACGGGCGCCCATGCCGCCGGCAGCGTCATCAACGCCGTCATCATCACCAGCGTGCTCTCGGCCGGCAACCACGCGCTCTTTGCCGGAACGCGCCTGCTCTACACCCTGGCCATTGAGCGCCATGCACCGGCGCCTTTTGCCCGCCTCAACGGCCAGCGTGTGCCCTGGGTCGCCGTGCTGTTCACGGGCCTCATCAGCGGCCTATGCTTTGGTTCCAGCTTTATCGGTGCCGGCCAGCTGTGGAACTGGCTGCAAAAGTAGGTTTATCTCCCCATTTCTTGTCTGTCCTCTGTCCGTCGTCCGTCGTCCGCCGTCCGTCGTCGTCTATCCTCTGTCCGTCGTCCGTCTGTCCTGTCGTCTGACCTTCTGCCCTCTAGCATCGTCGGCGTGTCCAACCAGCTCAGCTGGATCGCCATTGGCATCACGTCCATCCGCTTCCGCGCCGCCATTGCGCGCCAGGGCAAGACGCACGAGCTGCCGTTCCGCAACTGGACGTACCCCGTGGGCCCCTACGCCGTCGTTGTGCTCAACTCCTTCCTCGTCCTCGTCCAGGGCTGGAGCTGCTTCAGCCCGTCCTTTGACGCCGTCAGCTTCGTCAGCTACTACATCGAGCTGCCCGTCATGCTCGTCATGTACGTCGCCTGGAAGCTGATCAAACGCACCAAACTGGTCCGCCTCGACGAAATGGACCTCGAGACCGACGTCTACGTCGCCGAGCCCACGCCGCCGCAGGCGACCTGGAAGACCAAGGCGGGCAAGATCTGGTCGTGGATCCTGTAGGGGTATTTATGGTAGACGTGTGTCAATGAACAAATCAGGATATTTTCATATAAAATCAACGAAAGCAATGTCCGTCAACGGGTATCTTATCGAAACAAGTAAACAAAGACCTCCCCGATGACCCCCAACCTCTCGTTTCTCCTCTTCTCCATCCACCAGCGTTCAAACAGTGTCGGGGTATCTGGGGGTTGTCATGACATGTCCTTTTCCGATACAAATACAAGATTAGATCCATGGAGCGTTTGTTGTGGTTGCCGCATGGTCGCGCCATTTTTTTGTTGTTTTCGTACTTGGTATTGAAATCAACGCAACGCGGGTATAGCGAGAGAAAAGATGCGCAAAATCATGCCACAAGCCCTATCACGAAGACCTGTGGCTAAGCATCCCTGGCGTCGTACATGCTGTCGTCATCACCGAGGCGCCAACAGTGTCGTCGTCGCCGAGGCGCCTACATGTTCTCAATCACGCGGGCGTTGATGGCCTGCTGGAAGCCGTGGTCCTGGTCGGCAAACTCCCGGAAGCTGCTGGGCCCGCCCGTCTCCTCGGGGAAAGCGGTGTGTTTCAGGGCGGCGTCAAAGGCCGGCGACCCCGGCATGGTCTGGTTGGAGCCCGGCAAAAAGATGACCTTGCTGTTGGCGCTCTTGGCCATGGCCTGCATGGCCTCGAGGTAGCGGATCTGCATGGCCGGCGCCGACGACAGGATGTCGGCCGCCTGGCGCATCAGCTTGGCCGACTCGACCTCGGCCTTGGCCGCAATAATCTTGGACTCGCCGATCCGCTTGCTCTGCGCCGCCATGGACAGCGACTCTTGCAATTCCTGGCTGAAGATAATGTCCTTGATCAGCATGCTCTCGACCTGCACGCCCCAGCCGGCGGCCACGTCCTCGATGATCTCGCCAATGGACTGCGCAATCTCCTCGCGGCGCTCAATGACGTCCTGCAGCACGCGCGCACCCACAACGTGGCGCAGCGTCGTCTGCGTGCGCTCAATCAGCGCCTGGCGCACATTGGTAATGCCAAAGGCGGCCTTGTGCGGGCTGACAATGTGGTAGTAGATGACCGACGTCAGGTGCACCGACACGTTGTCCTTGGTCATGCACACCTGCCGCGGCACCTCGACGATCTGGATCTTGACGTCCACCTGGATCAGACGCTCGCTCATCGGGTTCACCTTGACCAGGCCGGGATCGACCGCCTTGTAGAACCGTCCAAACTTGGTCACCAGGCCCACATTGCCCTGGCCGACGCTCTTGTACGGGTTGGGGCAGCAGATGCAGCAGGGAATCGCGCCGAGGGTACCGACTATGGCGCCGAGGCCGTTGACTATAAGACATGGTCAGTAGCTGCGCTGCTGCGTCACGGAGAGGACTGAAACATACTCATGGTCCCGTACCAGCCGGCCGGGTTGTGGTCGTCGCCGACAATCGACGCGTAGCTCATCTGCAGGTCCTCCCTCTTGGGCGGCTCGACGGCGACGGCCATGTTGACCTGTGGCCGGAAGCCAATGTCGGGCAGGGCAGGTTTGGCGCCATTGCTGGCAGCTGCGTGGCCGGTGGCGCTGGAGCTGGCTTCGTTGCTCATTGTGACAGCGAGTGATTCGGACAGAGAAAGACAGGAGAGACTTAAGGCGATGCCAAGTGAAGGGTCGATAGAAGAGTTGTTTTCTGATGCTCTGATCTGCTGGATCTGCTCGATAGTCTTCTCTTCTGATGAAACGCAAACTGGAAACAAAGGGACATGGCACGGCTTTTATGGTGCGGCTCCTCACCCTTCATTTCGCCTCGTATTTGTTCGCTTCGGCGAGTGCAACAACAGTGAGCACGTCCGCTGATCTGTGGCAACAAGCCGTTTGTGCCGGTTCGGTGCCAAGGGGCCCGTGTGGGGCAACAGCCACTAAACTTCTAGGCGTTTTCCTAGGGCCAAGGCTGTGCTGTCGTGCCTTGCTACGCAGTTACACTAACCTGAGTGGAAAGAGTAAACACTGTGCAAACATGTGAAGTATGATTCCACAAGCCACATCAGGCGGCTTTTGATTTTGAGATGGATCAAGTCTGAGGTTGTTCTACTGACTTGGCAATTGCGCTTCTGTCAAAAGCCGAGTGTGTTGCAGTGAGGCGTTTTTGTCGCTGCGGTGAGCTTGACACATAGACCGTGCATTACCCCACATACTGTGTGAACATGGGACCAACATTGATTACCCCGACTGACATCCAGGTGGTGGGTCGGGTGCACATCGAGCAAGGGGCGACAATGATACATCTTACACGTTGGAGTGTCCGTGTCTGCATGTACTCTATCATGTACATGTTCGCGTTTAAAGAGTTGGACACCTCTGGCGGAAACCGGGATCACACAACGCTTGGCTGTCGATCTCCAAGGGCAGTCTCTCGGGCGCAAGGCTTCAAATAAGTGCTTCTCCGGGTCAAAGAAGTCGGACGGCTGGAGTGGCCGAAGAGGAAGGTGAAAAGGAAGCTTCCCAGCCTTTGGATGTGAGCAAGTTCCTTCCCGTCATCCTTTGTCTACACTGCCACAGAGGAAGCCACACGAGGAAGCAGTGACGACATAGCGCAGCGATTTACCGTTTTGAGTAGTGCGGACACGCGCTTGTTGGCGCCGCCCTAGGACTTTTGGAAGGAAGGGATTTGGAATGCAAGGAACAAGTCACAGCCTCGCCCAGTGTTTCTCTTACGCCCCCGTCAATCGGTCACTGTTTACGGATAGCTCCGATTATTACGAGATATACGAGTTTCTCGGTGTTCTCGGTAACTCCAGATTTCTCCGAATACGCCGGGAAAACTGACTGTTTCTTCATCCGCTTGCGGCATTCTTTGTAGCACAAGCCCACAGCGGAAATCACAGCGGTTGCACCCGCCTATTCTTTTGTGGGGACCTGCATTACTGCACTAACCCCATTCGCGTCTTGACAGCTGGCGTTGCTTTTCCTTTCTTCGCATCTGGTCTTATGTTCCGTACCTATCCTCGCAGCTCTCCCAACGCACCCCCTTTCTGTCTCCCTACTTTTCCCGGCCACACAATGCCGTCGCACTTGATGACTGCAACCATCCAGGCAACAGTCCTCGGTGCGGCGTCCAACGTGCTGGCCCAGGTCATCTCTGCCTACAACAAAGGAGTAAGCATCCAAGCCACACCACCACACGACATGCTGCAAGCATACGGAGTACATGTACATGCAGAGACTGGCTAACGCTCTTCCTCTCTTCTCTTCTCCCCTCCGAGAAACCTCTCTCGCTCGACATTGCCCAGCTTGCCCGGTTCGCCATCCTCTCCCTGGTCACCGCACCCGCCAACTACAAGTTCCAGCAACTGCTCGAGCACGCCTTCCCTGGCCACCGTCGGCACATTCTTCGCGGCAGCAGCTCCTACAGAGGCCCACCGGCTGCTCCGCGGGACGTGGCGGCCCGGCACAAGCGAGACGAGGATGCCGGCGATGACGGCGACGACATTGAGATGCAGGAGGGGCACCCGGCCAGCAAGTGGAAGCCGCGGATAGCAGTCGGAGCAGGCGGAGCGGCTGCATGGCCGCTGCCGCCGCCGCTCTTGCCACCATCGTCCCGACCACCCCAGCGACGCCTGGACTACTGGGCCAACACCATGGCCAAGTGGTTCCTGGACTGCATCTCGCTCGGCACGCTCTGGAGCCAGGCCGCCTTTCTCGTTGTCATGGGCATTCTCAAGGGCCAGTCGGTCAGCCAGATTGGCCAGAACCTGCGCGAGGTAGGTCTGAAAAAAACTGTCTTTTTTTATTCTTTTTTTTCGTTTTCCCCCTTTCTTTCGCGACATCTCCCTTCGTAACTGCTCACTGTGACAGCAATTGATCCCGCTCATCCTCGCTGCCTATCGCGTGTGGCCCGTCGCCTCGTTCATCAGCTTTACCTGCGTGCCGCTGGAGCGTCGCGTCGCATGGTTGTCCACGGTAGGGCTCTTCTGGGGCGTCTACTTGAGTCTCGTCGCCGAAAGAGTGTGAAGATCTATCTACGTTAAAGCTTTTTGCTGTATATACCTTTTGTCTTGATAAATTGGTTAGGTCGTCGCTGTGACTCTTGCTGGCTGCTCTGCAATTGACAGAACGGTAGCCGCTCTTGGGCCCGTCAGCTCCATCATCAGCTCAGCCGTGCAGACTCGATACCGTGACGTTCACGAGCAGAAGGGGATAGGCGCGAAACGATCCCAACAGAAGGAGACGCTCATCAGTACATGTACTCCGTAGCGTATCCGGGCAGTTTGTTCTAGTCATTAGTCATCTCGCGCACGGACCACTCTCTGAAGATTCTGACTTCAACGATTCTGATCTTGAATCAACTCCGACGAAGATGGAAGACATCCGAGCCGATGCTCTTGATCCGACGGTAGTCTATCCGGAAACCTTACGTTTTCCGGATATCTCTTTGTTCTTTAGTGAGAAGTTCGGATGCGGCAAAGAATGGCATCAGTTCAGCCTTCTACGGTTCTTACAGGACCTAGACCTAAAGCTGGATGACACGTCTCTAAATCTCCTTTGCGACAACCTCTAGACGATCCGTCTGGTCGAACCAGGTGTGCGCAAATGGACTACCAATATCAAACATGTTGACAACTACCGACACTGCGTGATCTGACTGGAAGCTGCCACTTCTCGGAGCCAGTGTCGGTAGATGTCGACGTGCTTGATGTTCGTCGTCCATTTGCGCACACCTGGTTCGACCAGACGGATCGTCTAGAGGTTGTCGCAAAGGAGATTTAACGACGTGTCATCCAGTTTTAGGTCTAGGTCCTGTAAGAACCGTAGAAGGCTGATGCCGTTCTTTGCCGCATCCGAAAGCGCCAGAAGTTCGGCCTCAAGTGGACGATGTGCTCACAGTCGGCTGCTTTGCTGATCTCCACGCGACCGGGCAACCAAACAAGAGAGCCAAATAGCCGTGAGTTGACTTGCGCTACATTGTATCATCTGCAAATGCTGTGTCCGAGTACATTGCGAAGTCAGCGTCGTCGGTGCTCTCGTAGTTGTGGGCCGGCCCGTGCAACCGCAAGGCCTTGGTCGATGTCTCGTTTAGGTATTGCACACAATGGTATGCATCTTGAGATGCACCGGGCCCGGGTTAGAGAGAAAGCGAGCCAAAAAGGAAACTGTGAAAGCAATGTCCGGCCTGGTGATGATGCTGGCATATAACAGAGACCCGACGATCTCCTTGTAGAGACGGCTCGTGGCGGGGTCAGCCGTTCCAGAATAAGGGGTCACCGAGGAGAGAGGGATCGATTCCGGGAAAGGGGTGGAAGCAATTCGAGAAATTAGTTCAGCATATTCTTGGCAGAGCCGAAATCGCTACCCACCTGCACGCTCTGCGACCGCCGTGGCCGGCGTCCATCGAACTCATGTACAGATGAACTTATCTTTGGATGCAAGGCTACAAAGTAAAAACCCGCTGATGGCCCCCGTTGAATGCAAAGCACGACAGACAAAATAAAAACACCGCTTCTTGGACCACTTCGCCGGAAAATAAACACAAGAGTACAACAGTCAACACATCCGAACACAAAAATGAGTAGATACAAATCATAAAAGAACTCCGATACATGCAATGTAGCCCTGTCCCATATATCCCGAAACACGGTCGTGCAAACCGCTCGATCCGCTCGACTTGTTCGATTTGTCGCTCCGCTTGTACTGATCCGCTTGAGTTGTCCCGGTCTCCGTGCAGAAGATTCTGCCTTATCAATCATACGCCCGTCTGAGAAGGGCAATAACGCCACCTTTCGACAGAACCTGGCTTCGCTGTGGCATCTCGCGTCGCCGGAAGGCCGTGGCAATGTACAGGGTCTCTCGGACAATGTACGCAATGGCGATCGGATGAGTAGTGTCGTCGCCGACGTTGCCGCTGTCGTCGTGGCTGTCACAGACGTGCCATCTCCACCAGAGAGCTCACCGAATCACGCTCCAGTCGGCTAACCGGCTGCTCCCATCGCTGTCCTCGCGCGCACCGGGCTTGCGGCCAAAAACGTTCCAGAAGCGCAGCGTCTCGTCGCCAGCACCCGTCGCCACCACACGGCCATCGGGGCTCATGGCCAGGTACAGAACTCGGTACGTGTGCCCCGTCAGGCTCACGACCTGGGTCATGGAAGGGTACTTCCACACAACAATCTGGTTCTGCGAGTAGCCGTGTGTCGACACGATCTCGTTGGAGTTCTTGGACCACGCAATGTTGCACACTTGGCTCCCCGTGTCCACCTCGTTGACCACGGTGCCGCGCAGCGTGTCGTGGAAGATGATGCGGCGGTCGGCCGTACCGCCGCCGGATGCCAGCAGGCCACGCTGGTGCGGTGACCACGCAATGGCCTTGACGGCCGCCGTGTGGTCGGAGAACTTCCACAGCGGCGTGTCGGACAGCTTATCCCAGACCATCAGCTTGTTGTCGTTGCCGCCGCTGGCCAGCTGGCCGTCGTCGCAGTTCCACTTAAGGCCGCAGACCTCCTGCTTGTGGCCCACCAGCTTGCGCAACCACTGGTCTGGCGCACGCACGTCACGGTGGTAGATCAGGCGATCGCGCGAGCCCGACGTCAGAATGTGCGTGTTCCAGGCCAGCGAGCTGACACGCATGGTATGCCCTGTCATGGTGCGCAGCCGGCGCGACTTCTCGGCGTCCCAGATCTGTACCAGGCCTTTGTTGGTCCCAATGGCAATGTGCGTGCCCTTTTGGATCCACGACACGCTCGTGACCGTATCGTCGTCGCTCAGCGTGCACAGCTTGTTCACGCGGCTCGTTTGCGCGTTCCACAGGTACACGCTCGAGCCCAAGCCGACGCCTAAGACGTTGGCACTGCCCCAGTCGACGAGATTGAGATAGAAGTCGTCAGCCAGCTCTGGTGCGTCCAGCACCTTGTAGGGGACTTTACTCACAGCCCGCGGCTGGCGGCGCGGGCTGAGGAGGATCTGCTGGCTACCGAATCGGACCGGCGACAGACTGTAGATCTCGGCGCGGGTATCGAGGTTCGGACCGTGGCGGCTCTGCGGAGTTCGGGACGGTGTCGGATGGCCTGCTACATGGCTGTACTGGCGCGGCGACATGTAGGAGAAGAGGTTCTTGTGCGGTGTGGAGGGAGTCATCGAGGTACCACCAGCCGAGGAAGAGGCCGGGTTTGCCGTCGTTCGCGGGGGGGTGTGCGAGCGAGTGCCGTCAATGGTGTTTGTGGCGCGCGACGAGCCGGGCATTGCGTGTTCGGGCGACAAGGAGGGAGGCGTTACCTGTGGTATGGAATCTTCAAAGAGCTCGGCGCGGAGCAGCGTGGAGAATGTGCGGTTGGCTTCCTCGGCTGCAGTGTGGTTAGTATTTTGAGGCTGGTGGTCGACGGCAGCTTGCTTTGGCATAACAGGGGGGGGCAAACGTACTTCTTTGAAAGTGAATGTCGCCGTGCGGTATCCGCTTCTTCTGCTTGGATGGTGTAGCTGGCGAGCCGTCTTCGTATAGTAGGCTGAAGCTCGCCTGCAAGTCCTGGCCGGATCTTGTGGGAATGAAGCTGCAGATTGTCAGCCGAAGCCCTTGGGCAGATACAAAAAAGAAAACATACCGGTCGCCATTGATCCGCTGTCGCTTCCTATGCGGACTTGCCCCGGGTGTACCCTCCCGCTGCGGTGGCGGCGGCGCGTGGTAGCTCTGGCGATTCAGCTCCCGCCGCAGCGCATGGTCGACTGCGTCGGCGTCTAGGCCGCCACTGGCGCTTCTGCTTTGGTGCCGTGCGCTCACGGGCGCACCATCTAGATGGCTGCTGGCCACGTTGTTGCTGTTGTTGTTGTTGTCACCGTAGCCAGCCTGGGCCGTAGCTCGGGCCGTGGCCCGCGCAAGACGAGCGGCCGACGCCATGCTGTTTCTGGCGTTGCTCCCGGCAGACCCGGCAGACTCGACGGCGGCGCCAAGGAACTCGTCGTCCATGGTCGAGCTGCTGGTCCGCTTGGCGTTGTAGATCTGGCTGCGGAAACGCGACGAGGCGGACAGCCCAGACGGCTGCAGAGGTGCGTGACTGAGCGGGGGCGGTGGCGGCGGGGGCGGGGTGGTTGCTATCCTTGTAGATAGTGCGGGCGGTTTTGAAGATGCGATGGAGACAGCGGCTGCAGCGGTGCTGGCGGCGGTGGTGGCGCGCGACGAAAGAGCCGACGGCATCGCCGACGATGCCAATGTTGGTTCGGATGTCGAGGCCATGGATGATGGTCCGGCGATGGAATTGACGCCGTTTTTATTGGCGTCGGAAGCCATCGTTGCTCGGACGGGGAGAGAGAGCGAAAGGGGGAAAAACAGACGATAGAGATGAATACAGAAGCGACAACCTGGCTTGCAATTAGCCCATCCAAAGGGAGACGCTGTCGATTTCCTGTTTCCCCTGTCGTCTGTTGATGCCCTCCTCGCAAACAGCGGCAGCCGTACGAACGACGAGACACTCGCACAAAAGCCTGCGGAATGGGGGGCGCTTTAAAAGATGCTTCACAGCAGTGTCCTATTGCATGGTTCCCATGCAAGGTCCCGGAGTCCGACGATCGATTCGCGGCGGCCGGAGATGTCTCGCACGTCGACAGAAGGGGCCAGATAATCCAGGCAAGTCGTCCGAAGGGAGGGGGTGGGCGCGGCGAAGGCGGCAACAAAGGCCTGGCGGACGGCGGCGGGAAGAGGAGAGGTGAGGAGAGGAGGATGGTGATGATTCTGACGATGATGGTGATGAAGATGATCGCTGTTTGACGGGGCGCTGGGTGGAGATTGACGGGCGCGAGATAAAGTCTGCTGGGTTGAATCGTGATCTAGGAGAAAGAAGGAGGATGGAAGAAGAGGCTCGCTGCGCTTGTTGTGGTCTTGTCTTGTCGTCAATGTGGCCAAGCCTGAGCATAGAGTTCGCTAGAGTTTTGGTGAGAAAAGGGTTGGTTCGCTCTCCCTTTTCCTTCAGGTGGTCCGTCCTGCGAAAGGAGGGACGAGGAGGGACTCGTTGTTGTTGTGGTCAGGCCGGTGGAGCACGGGCCACATCTGGCCGAATGCGTGCTAGCGCCAGAGATGCTTGCAGCAGCTGCGAATCGCCAGAGCAGTTCAGTGAGGCGTGCTAATAAAGCTCAAGGCTTCTGACTGTTCGTTTGTCAGAGCTGTCTTCCATTCTCCCGTTCTCTGTTTGTTGTTGTCTGAGCTTTCGTGTTCCTTGTTGCAAGGGTCCGCGCGATTGGGAGTCTTTGATGAACAGTCATGGGTACGGAGTACATGTCTTTCGAAAGCTCTACTCGCCCAGCCTCTACCGCTTTTTCATGAAGCGCTAAGAACCATCTTAGCTACTGTCTTCGCCTCCCAGCACAGTTCTCTTCCTGTCGCCTTCCCCTTACAGCAAACCGCTGCTTTCTCCCTTGGAATCTCTTTTCCCTTCGCGTCTCCTTGTCGGGACGAAAACGACAAACATAAACAAACAATGCCCCATCAAACAATGCCCCATCAAGGGAGCAAAGAAAGGATGAACAGAAGAAAAGCAAGCCCAAACCGCTACAGACACGCGTCGCCATTGGTTGATTGGCTGTCGGTGGCCTTCGCTACAAAAGGGGCAGGCCGCGGCGCGTTCAAGTGCCCCATTTAGGCCGCTGCAGGCCCCGGCCACAACGCGCAGCGGGCAGCGCGCCACAGCTTGTTTGGTGCCTGTGCGAGTTGTGATTGGCTCGTGACGCGACCACCCTCTCTGAAACCTTTTCGCATGAAAGCCTGAAATGCCCCTGTCCAGTATTCCCTCCAGTACGGAGTATTCAAGAGAAATCTCATGTCATTGAATCGTACTTTCTTCCCCCGCGTAGGTCCATCGTCGCTGACGCCCGTGATAATCCTGGATGATCCAACTCGCTCTCTATCTAGTATACATGCATGAGACCCAAGAAAGCAGGCAAAAAAACAAAATAGAAAAGAAAAGACCAAAAAAGGACAGAGAGACAAAGACGCATGTGCCCGCCATGATGTTTTGCGCCTCTGCAGTAGCGAAGAGAAAGGATAAGCTAGGGAAAGAATCGCGCGGTGTATGTTTGTGTGTTTCATGCCCGGTATCGTCGATACCTGGGCTGCTTGCGCGTTTGACCAACCGGCGGCAGTAAGAATGCAAGGGAGAGAGGACTGCGTGTAGGAGCTTGTCGCGTCCAAACCAAAACAATAAAAACGGAGGCACTTCCTCACGCGAACCCCGTCTGCCAGGACTGCTATGCCTGCACGGCCCGGTGGAGAGATTGGCTGCTGCCCGGCTCCGTGTCGCCGCCGGCCAACGGTCCTGAATCCGGCAATGCGGCCACTCCTCCGGCCGCAAAGAACAGCGCATGAGTGCCGCCATTGTCGGGCCCACTCGAATACGCTGGTGCTTCCATGGCATTCTCGTCGCCGTCGTCGCTCTCGTCATCCTCCGAGTCATCGTTGTCACCGTCTCCGTCGTCTTCGTCGTCATCTTCGTCGTCGGCAACAGCCTTTTTCTTTCCAGCCGCCACGTCGCCCGCCGCTGCCCACCGTCGTCGCTCCTCTTCGCTGCCGCTAGCTTCGCCGACTCCCGACAGGTACTTGGCTCGTTCCCTCCTTCTCCTCGCCTTCTCGGTGCGCGCCTCCTCGCTTCTCATGTTGTTGTTGTTGTCGTCGTCGTCATCGTCGTCCGAGATGCGCGCCTTGCCGCCCGCCGTACTCGACCGGCTGGCAGCACGCACCGACGAGTACTTGCGGTGCAGCTCACGGAAGCTCCGCGCTGTCGCCGTGCTTGCACTCGCCGCCGACTCGCGCCGCTCCTCACGGTCCTGGAACAAGGCCGCCCGGTAGTCACTGTGGATGCCAAACAAGCTGCCGCCGTCTGACGTGCCGCCACCGCTGACACTGCTTTCGTCGCCGCCGACGCTCGCCGATGACACGACCACTGCTTCGTCCTGGCTGCCGGCTGTCTGTTGCTGTGTGTGCAACTGTGGCAGCGCTTGCGGGTGCAAATGCGGATGCGGATGCGGATGCTGCTGCTGGTATAGTCTCTGCCGCAGGCGCTCGTCCGCCGCAACGATGGACGGAAGGTCACCGCCAAAGGTGATGACCGAGGCCTTTTTGCCGTGCACAACAAACGACCCCGTCCCGCGCTCGAGAATGATGGGCTCCTCGTGCGCGTCCTCGCCAGCGCCGCTGCCGGCCAAGCCGTCCTTGGGCTTCCGGCCACGCGTCGATAGATGACCAGCACCTTCCCTAAGAGTGCGCTGCAAGCTGCGGCGGATCTTGTTTTTGTCATGTGGGGGCGTCTGAGCTGCCGACACAGCTATACCTGCACCTGCACCTGCGCCTGCTCCTGCTGCTGCGCCTGCTTCTGCGTCTTGCGTTGCTTGCGCTGCTGGCGGTCGCGCGCCGTCTGCCTGTGCAACACTCAGCTCCTCAGCACCGAACACAGACGTCTTGCCTCTGCTGGTGCCACTGCTGCTGACTGTGATTGTCTTTGTGGGCACAGTTCCCAGGAGCCCCGTTTTCTGCAGCAGATCGCGCTCGTCCGCATCCACGTCGTTGGGATCATGTTGGTCCGGCTGGGACGCCGACGATGGTTCTCCCGTTGCCGCCGAGCCACGGGTCGCACCAGGTCCTGCCGCCATTTTGCCTGCCGCCAAATTGCTCGGAGGCGCATTGTCCTGCGCCGAGCTGAGGCGCCGAAGTGCCCGTGGCGGCGTTGACGTGATGGAAAGACCCGAAGACATGACGCTCGACACAGACGCCTTGCGAAGGCTTGCAAAGTCATGCCCGGCGGTAGACGTGCCGTCTGAGGACTGGTGGTGTCGGTGATGGTAGAAGACTGTGCCCGTTGCGGTGGTCGTAGGCGTCTGGGGGTCCTCAGAAGACTGCCGCAAGTCGGCTACAGCTTGCGTAGCTGGTACAGCAGCGGAGGCGTTGCTGCTGCTCGCAATGGAGCTCCCGGGTTGTGGGCCCGTCTGTGCGTTGCTGTGTGGCTGGGTGGCGGCGACGGTCGTCTTTGGGTACACCCGTCCTACAAGTAGCGACGTGTGTTGTTGTTGCTGCTGCTGCACCTGCGCTTGCCGTTCGCCGTTTAGTGACGATACACTGCTGACTGCCACGCCGCCGGCCGATGCCGGAGCGACGCTGGCAACGCCGGCAAATGCAGAACCGCTTTCCAGGGCATACTCGGGGTCCGCGTTGGTCTGCCGCTCTTCGATGAGGTCCAGGTCCAAGATGTCGCGGTGGCACCGGAGCCTCCACATGTCTACGCGGGTCCATTTGATTTGCGTGTCGATGCGCGCGGCCGAAATTAGTATCTGCTCCCGCGTCTTGGCCTGGATGGGTGCCATGATCTGCAGGTGGCGGGCATTGCGCAGCTGCAGCTCGAGCTTCTTGTTTTCTGCCTCGAGCTTTTCGTTGGCTTCTTCCATTTTCTGCACCATAATGGTCCGTCGCGCGGCCAGAATGTCATGTGCCATCTTCTGGTCGATGCGGCTCCTGGTGATGGTCACCTCACCCGTCGGTGTCTGCACGGACTGGCCGTCCTCGGAGCCGAGGCGCCGGATGGCCCGCCGGTCTTGGCCCTCGTAGAAGCCACCGACAACGCCACGCATGCGCACGCCCGACGTGCGGAAGGCCGCTGCATAGTTTAGCTTGGCCAGCCAGTCGTTCATCTCGTCCTCGTTGTCGGCCAGCAGGACCTCCTCAAGGTTCCCGTGCCGGACGTACGTGAAGGCATGCTTGTGCTTCTTGTACGACGAGTCGAGCAGGGCGACAGCGCCGTCGGTGGACATGAGCGCGTCCGGCTTGAACACTTCCATTGGTGGCTTGAAAATAACGGGGATGCCGTCGTGCCCGTGCCGGATGTGAGTCTCGTACTGGTGCATCAGGTTCTTGACCCAGGAGGTGTTTCGGAAGAAATAAAGCTGGGCGCCGGTCAGAATAGCACCCCATTCCTGCCACGGTGACCGGGCCTTTTTCTTCTTTGCTTCTTTGCGCCACAAGAGTCCGACCTTGGTGATCTTGATGTCCACAATGCCGGGAAGCGCTTCGTCCGGGTTGGTGGCCGTCTTCTCGGTCATAAACGCGTCCGGGCGTGAGCGCGCGGACACAATCTGCAGGATGCCGGTGCGGAAAAAGGTCTTTTGCAGCTCCTTCATGTTGAGGCACTTTGCGGTTCCGAGGTAGCCGTAGGGGTCTTCGAGCTGCATGGCATCTTTGAGGTTGTTTGGTCGCAGGATGTCGAGGTTGTTGTCGATAATGAGAGTGTAAGGATCCACGGGCTCCTTTGACGGTTTCTTCGCTAGATCTGGGTTGGGGTTGGGGAAGATGGACTTGCGCCTTGCCTTGTGCGCGACGATGCGCTCTCCGTTGATGTCCAGATCATCCTCGACGTGGATAAAGGGTGTGTAGGTGATGTTGTCGTAGAAGACCTCGAGGATCTCGTCGAAAATGCCCTCGCCGCGCGTGTTCTTCTGGTAGTCGAGCTTCTGCATCTTGTGCTTGTTGTTCTTATTGAACACATCCGTGTGCAGGATCAGCAGCGAGAAGGCGATGAAGTAGGCTTGGTCTGGGGACGCAAAGATGCCCGGATTGCACTCGTCGTATCGGTTCGCAAAGGCCTGCAGGAAGCGGTCGATTTGCTGCGTTTCCCGCGGCAGTTCGGCCTCCATGAGCAGCTTCCGAATGGCCATGTCCATGGGGTCGCCGAAAAACTTGAAGCTGCGCATGTAGCTGCGCAGCACGGCTTGGGAGAAGGGGTCGGACGACTTGGACAGAGCGTTGGCAATAACGCTGCGGCTGACAACCTCTTCCAGGCGGGCGAGGTACTTAGCCGGCGTGTCGTCGTCGCGGCGTTCGGGTAAGATGAAGGAATCGCGCGGTAGCTGAAGCGAGTTGTTCTTGGACGTATTGGATCCCGGTGTTGCTGGCGTGAAGGCGCCGTGTCGGGTCCCGGAGGGCTCCGAGTTTTGCCGTAAGCGGCTGAGCCCGAACAGGTCGCCAAAGCTCTTGCGACCGATAGCAGAGGCAGAGGTCCGGAGCGCCGGCGGCGTCAGGCGATCGTCCACGGAGTCACGTCCGCCACCCAGGGACTCTCGACCCAAGGAGCCCAACGTGGATGAGCGGCCGCGACCGCCGTGGGGAGCGGTAGCCGAGCTGGCTCCGGGAATCGAGCGCGTCGGTGACGATCGGCCCGAGTTCTGAGAACTGGGGCGGAAAAACGCCGAGGCTGGAGATGGATTGCCCTTCTGGAAAAGGGCCAACGCCGGCGACGCGGCCAGGCTCTGTGGCGTGTTGATGCCCGCTCTTTGCGACGGTGGCCGGGACTGCGTTGGTGTCTCCTGGCCACCGTTGCCGAATCCAATGCGGCCGGGCGCCAGAGATGGGTTGCCACGACTAGGCGCCCGGCTGAAGGACGAGGGGGTGTCGGCGGCGAAGTCCTCCAAGATGGCGCCTTCGATGGGCGTGGTCGGTTGTGTGCCCTTTTGGGGCAGGTGGGCGATGGGGAACAGCGAGGGAGGATTGGGGTTCTTGCGGCGACGAGGGAGACGGAAGAATGTGGTGGTGGTGTGAACGGTTTGTGTTGTGGTGGTGGTGGTGGTGCTTCCATAGACGCGGTCTCCAGAGCTACTACCATCGGACCGCGACGATTCAGACAGGCGATTGACCGGAAGTGCCAGGGCGGTGCCGGCGTCGTCCCCGTATTCAGGGGGGGGCTGTGAAGTCTTCTGGCTCATGGACGACTCGTCAAAGGCAATGGTGGTTGGCTTGCCATCTGGCTTGAGCGGCGCGACCATTGACTTGCGCCGGTCCCTCCTTGACCAGCTTCCAAACGGGCCACCACCCGTGCGCTGGCCAGACGGCTCCTCCTGAGCGTTGGCGCGTGGCTGGTCGCTCGATTTCCGGACAAAGCTTGGCACTTTGAGGCGAGGCTGGCTCTTCTGCGGCACGTCGCCAGGCTCAAAGGTTGGCGCGGTCATGATGATTTCGGGAGGAGCTGCGTGTTTTGTTAGGGAAGTGCCAAAGTTTACGGCACGAACAGGAAACACTCACGATTCTGGGCCGGGACTGGCGGGACGCTCTCTTCTTCTTCTGCGAGGGCCTGGGCATGCTGCCGAGCGCGGGCGGCCAGCTGGGAGTCCGAGGCATTGCGGAAGCGCAGGAGCGAGAAGCGGCGGTGTTTGGGGGTCTGTTCCTGGATCGGGGGCGAGTCCGGGCGACTCAAGAAGGTGCTGTCAACGGAAACGGTGCCGCGTGTGTTGTTGGCATTGCTGCTGTCCGGAAGGCTATCGGATGGAGGAGTCGCGAGTGGCATGGGGATGGCGACGCCACTGCCGAGAGTCACTGGGGTCGACGGACCAGCGGACGCAACAGATGACGGTGCGCCGTGGGAGCCGCTGGGCCGAAGTGGCTGCTGTTCCTCTTCCTGTCCTGGCTGTTCTGGCTGCTCCGGCTGCTGCGGCTGCTCCGTCTGCGACTGCTTGGACTGCTTGGTGGCGGACTTGGGATGGAACAAGGCGTGCTGGCGCATGTCAGACTCGCTGGCCATGACACCGCGACGGCGGAGGAACGGCATGGCGCTGACAGCAATCGATACGCGAAGTGGAGGAGAGACGGCTCGAGCAATGGCAGGAATTCACGAGCATCCTCAGAGGAACCCGCTTTCCTATGATGAGAGGTGGTCGAAGCGAGGGGGTGGCATGGACATGACGAGCAGGTTGGTGAGGAGAGGGCGAGGACGGGGACCAAACGAAGAGAGCAAGAAGAGAAAAGATCAACGAGAAGAGACGGGATGCGAGGCAAAGGTGTCGATCGCGGGAGGAAAAGCGAAAAGGGGCAGATGCTGCAGAATGGGTGTGGCAGAAGAGATTGGTCCGAGCAGAAAGAGCCTACGGCCAAGCCAAGCGGTTCAGCCGTTCGGGACTCGGGCGCGCGTCAGCGTCAGATGCAGGAAGCCCCCTTACGAGGCTGGCGAAAGGGATGGGGTCGACAGAGGCTAAGCTGGGAGAGGCCGGGGAGGAGGAAGGTATCGATGTAGAAAAGGACTGGAGGGGAATTCGAGAGAGGTCGGTCAAGGGAGATAGCAAGGCACAGCGACCGGGGGAAACGTCGTAAAGATGAAAACAGAACCCGTCGGAACCGTTGAGGACGAGAAAAGGGGGGAAGGGATGTGGTGGTTGGTAGGTCGGGACGGGACGCTAAGAAAGAGAGGCTGGGTTGTACTTTACAGGGCGTGGCAGAATTTACAGGCGTGGCAGTGCACTGCACCGAACAGGATCGGTGCTGTCTCCACTAGAATTTTCTACGGAGTTGACATCACTACAGAAATCTGTACCTTTGATCCATAATCCTTACACCGCCACCGTCACCGCACGACCGTATCGTCACCGCACGACCGTATCGTCACCGCACGACCGTACCATCACCATCACGACGTACCGTCACACCCTACACCCACACGCTCTCCGGCGGCCCCAGCGTGCTACTCTTCAGCCCGCCCACGTCCAGCACCAGCTTGGTCAGCACCATTGTCGGCTCCAGCAGCCACACGCGCAGCTCGTGCCTTCCCGAAGCCAGGGCGCCGCCACTCAGCTTGCTCGTCTTGACGTACGCGTTGACCACCACGGCCTGCGTCCAGCCGTTGGGCTCGCCGCCGGCGTTGGCCAGCGGCACGGGCTGCACGGTGGTGAGGTCGCCGCCATCGACGGCAAACGCGTACCGGTTCGGCCGCGCCGGGTTCGCGTTCTCGGACGGCGACAGGTAGACGGTCAGGGCCGGTGCCGTCGCGTTGGCAAGGGTGTAGAAGGGGAAGACTAGCGCGGGGCCTTTGCCGGGCTCCTGCGACGGCGTCGTCGGCCGCAGGCGCACGCCCGAGTGCGTGCGGCCGTAGTCGGGGATGGTGACGTAGGTGTCACTGCTGCTGTTGGCGTGGTGCCCCGCCTCCATCGACACCACGCCGTCGGCCTCGACGTGGCCGTGGAAGTCTGCCGGCACGCTGACCTTGTCGAGCGGCACCAGCACCGTGACGCTGTCAGCATCGCTGGCGCCATCGCCCACAGCCACTGTCAGTGCCGCCGTGCTGCGGCCGCTGGGCGCCGCAGCCCAGTCGACAGAGATGGCGGCGCGGGCGTCGGATGCATAGTTCTCGCTGCCGTCGGCGTGCGTGGTGGTTCCCGTGGACGACGCCAGCGTCTGCTGTGCGTGGCCGTCGACCGTCACGTACGTGGCATTGGACGTGATGCGGAAGGCCAGCGTGCCGTTGCCGCGCAGAAACAGGTCCAGGTAGCGCTGGCTCTCGGGCGGGGTGAAGGGCGTGATGGTGCCGAGCGCCAGCTTGGACGCGGATGGGTAGACGTCGGTGCTTCCCTGCAGGGAAATGCCCAGTAGGCCGCCGCTGCTGCTGCTACTGCCCAACGTGACCGGCCGCGGGATGGTGTCGCTGCTTGGCTCCTGCCACCCCGTGTAGCCCAGATGGGTCTGGTCCATAAAATGGTTCCACTTTCCGCCCAGCAGCGCGTGGTACCTCGCCTTGAGCGCACGGTCGGCAGCAAAGGCCGCCTGCACGTCGCGGGCCAGATCGTTGGTGCTGGCACGGTGCTCGCCGCTGTACTTGCTGCCGAGCGCCACCTTGGTGTAGATCTCGAACACGGCCTTGCCGGCCAGCACCGGGTGCAGCACCAGCTCGAAAAAGGCCGCCTTGGCCGCCGCCGGCACGCGCTGGTCGTCGTCGTATAGCGCCTGTGCCTGGGCCGCCAGCCGCACCCAGGCCGCGTAGTTGCGCTGTGCCTCGTCGTAGCTGGCCGTGCTAAAGGCAAAGGGCGTGCTGCTGAGGTCTTCGTACTTGCGCCGGGCCACCAGCATGCCGTACGTGGTCATGATGGCCGCGGCTTGCTCGGCCGCGGCAGGTGCGAACTGGCGGCCGCTCCACTCTGCGAGCCACTGGCGTGTGCTGGCGGAGTCTGCGAAGCTGGGGACGTCCCAGGCGAGCGCCATGAAGTGGGCTGTGGGGAGTTCCAACCCCTTCAGATCTCCGACATTCGCGATCCAAATCGCCTCCACGCCCCTCTCGTACGCCAGCGTCAGCTGTTCCCACGTCTTCTGCAGCTGGATGGTGTTGATCCACTTGTAGTTGCGCGGGTCGCCAACGTAGTCAAAGTGGTAGTACATGCCGGAGCCGCCCCGGCGCGCCGTCTCGTTGGCCAGCGGCACGCGCCGGATGTTGCCGCGGTTGTCGTCGCTCCACAGCAGCGTCACGTCGTCGCTGACGTTCATGCCGTTCTGCCAGTAGCCCGGCACCTCCTTGTACATGACCCACTGCTGCGGGATCTCGGCCAGCGGTCGTCCCAGCGCCTCCGCCAGCACACCCTGCTGCCAGTGGATGGCCTCCTCGAGTGAGGCCGACGTCAGCGTCGCCGACGCCGCATCGCCTGACCCGCGCATGCCCAGCGTGTACACCGTGCTCCAGTTGCGCGACCGCACCGCGCCCTCGCGCATAAACGCCTGCACGCCCGCCTTGTTGCTGCGCCAGTCCCAGGCGCCCTGGAGGAAGCGGTTCTGTTCCTTGTCTGCCCGCGCCATCGGCTCGTGGTGGCTCGTGCCCATGAACACGCCGTACAGGTCTGCCGTCGGCCCGTTCTGCGTGTCGTCCAGGTAGAACATGCTCGACCACATGGCCGGCCACAGGTAGTTGCCGCGCAGCCGCAGGATCAGCTCGAAGACGTGCTTGTAGAACTCGGTGACGAACGCGCTGCCGTACGGACCGTCCTTGAACGTTGCGTGGCCCCAGCCGGTCAGCGCGGGTGCTTCGTCGTTGAAGAAGATGCCACGGTATTTGATGCTGGGGGGGCCAAACAACCTGGCGGTGCTGCTGACGCTGGTGTTGCCGCCACCTCCCCCCCTCACCCCAATGTACGTCCGCTGCTGCGCCGGCACGTCCGCCCACCAGTACCACGGCGACACGCCAATCTGCTCCGACACCCCGTACGCCCCAAACACCGCGCCCCGTAGGTCGCTGCCCGCAATCACCAGCGCCGACGCATGGCCTGCCCACGGACTGTCCACCACCTCGTAGGCGTACGTCTCCCACTTGCCGCGGATCGACGACAGCGTGCTGGACAGTGTGCTGCCGCTGCTGGCCACGCCGTCCAGGAGGCTCGACCGGCCCACGGTGCCGAGGATGATCACTGGCCGCGTGGCCGTCCCGTTAGTGGTGCTGCTGCCACCGCCACCTCCAGCAGCCGTCGCCATCTTCCAGTCGGCCTTCACAACCGTGCCCTTGAGACCACCACCGAGCACACGGCCAAAGTCGGCCGCCAGGTCGCCGGCCACGCGCAGCACGCCAGGCAGGTCGTTCGGGTCAACGTAGATGTCGGGGGCCACGCCGGCGGCCAGGTCGGCCAGACGAAAAGAACGGCCGTCGTCGTCTTTGCTGAAGGAGAAGAAATCGGTCCCGGGAAAGATGGGCGCGGCGGATGCTGCCGCCGTCGCCAGGTGGATCACCAGCAGCAGCAACCACGCCGCCGGCCATGATGCTGAGAAGCGTCTGCCGTCCATGGTGAGATTGTCTGGTCTCGCAATGCGCATGGGGTCGCTTGGGGGTCGAGCGCCAGTGGACGATGCTCCAAGCTGGGGACACCATCTTATATGTGTCCATGTGTCGTCTTGGCACCAAAGCAGAGTACCGGCAGCCAGAGAATGACTTTATCCCAATTTCGGGAGCCTGGCTTGCGCGCTCCGCACTCTTTTGCGGGGAGGAATATAAGGTCATTTCTCTGCCGGGTAAATCAATCTATCGCAGCATGTCCGAAGCGAATGGACACAGCCGGCGGAAGCAGAGCTGTCTCTGCCGGGTGTGTGGAAGAGGTGGCGAGGATGTTCGAGTGATGGATGCGAGGAAGGGAGAGAAGGGAGAGGAAGGGGGAGGAAGGGAAAAAAGAAAGAAGAAAGAAGGAGACAAAATAATATAAAAAGACAGACATAAACTCAAGACACTACCCCGACGCCTGTGCCTCCGCCTGCGCCAGCAGCCGTGCCCGCCAGCCGTTGCACACCTCCTCAAAGCCGCTCACGACGTCGCCGCACACCAGCGCACACTCGCGCCGCTGCAGCCGCTCGTTCCAGCGCCCGCGCGCCAGCCACCGCTCGCCCTCCTCGCGCAGCGCCTCATCGCGCCGCATCTCCGCCACCACCTCGCGCGCGCTGCGCAGCCGCCGCGTCGCCGTCGTCGTCGTCTGCCGTGTCATGTGCAGCGTGTCCGACAGGTAGTTGAGCGTCGCCACCAGGTCCGCCGTCAGCCCGTGCAGCCCCGCCAGCGACTGCAGCGCCGCCGTGCTGGGCCGCGGCATCTGGTCCGCCAGCGACGCCAACATCGGTCCGAGCGTGTCTCGTCTGCTGCTGGTGCCGCCCTCGCCGTCCGCGTCGCTCTCGCTGTCCTCGTCGCCGCCGTTGCGGCTGATCGCCACGCCCACCAGGGGCGGCGCTGCCAGCGGCGAGAAGAGCGGAAACGCCAGCGCATGCAGCTGCCGCGTCTGGTGCGCCAGATGCGTCGTCAGCGCCGAGTGGGCGGTGATTAGTCTGTCGCTGTTAGTAGATGCCTCGGAGGTAGCAGGTCATATATAGGAGGATCCCAACACACCGTGACGCGCCACCCTCCACGCCGGACTGCGAGCCCAAATCCCGCAGCTTCTCCGTCAGCCGCTTGCACACGTCGTCGTTGGGCCCGCCGTTGTCCTCGAGCCCCCGCCGCGCCAGCGATTCGATCGCATCCACCTTGGCCACCAGCCCCGCCGGCATGCCCGGCGACTCCAGGTCCGAGTCCGACCCGTACTCGGACCCGTCGTATGCACTGCCCGCCCTTTTGTGGCCTCGCCGTCCTCCTCCGCCTCCACCGTTGGCCGCCAGCGGTAAGCTGAGGCTGGCGTTTCGTCCCCGTGGTAGCTGCTGCCCAGGGGGGGGAGAAGAAGGCTGCGGACTCGCTGCAGACGCCACATCGACACCGCTGTCCCGGGGTCCGTCTCGCCGTGCCGCTTCGTCGTCTGCTTCCGACAGGCTAATGTCTGGAGGCACCCCCCCGCCACCTGCTGGCCGTGCATCCGCCTCGCCGTCGCCGTCGCCGTACGCCTCGTCGCCCTCGTCGTCCTCCAACACGTCCTCGTCTTCGTCTTCATCGTCGTCTGATAGTGCGTCGGCTAGCTCGTCGGCTAGATTCCCCAGGCCGCTGCCTCCGCCGCCGCCGCCGCCACCACCCCCGCCCGCGCCTGATCCGCCGATGCCGCCACTGCTAAACACATCGAGGCCGTCGCCGTGGCTAAACGACGGGTGCAAAAGATGTGTTGGCGTCGTCGGCTCGTTCAGCGACGATCGTGAGAGCCGCCGCCCGCCCGTCTGAGGTGAGGACATGTCTATGGTGGAGTGCCGCGAGTGCCGTGGCGTGCTCGGGCCTGACATGTCTGTGCGTCTTCTGCCGTCAAATCACCAGCAATTGTAGGGTCGAGCTCCAGCGTGCAATCGCAACGGTGTCTCGTCGGTCTCGTCGAGTCGATGGGGAAATGGTTCGCAAAGGTCGGCGTTGGGGCTCGTTCAAAGTCGTTCGAGTCGTTCGAGTCGTGTTGATGGCGTAGCGTTGTTTTGGTCCGCGTCGTTGCCACTGAGACAGGATATATGTCTCTACATAACCATGCAAGGATGACGAGGGCAATAGTACGGAACAGTCGGGGCCTGATATAGCAGATATCCGTCTGATATAGCGTCGAGCGTCGAAAGCGGAGGAGTGTCTGTCGCGGCGGTTGCTAGATCCCGTCGGTTGGGCAAACACGGCAGATGAACAAAACACGAGGATGGGTGCTCTCGGAATGGCACGCCTCGCTGCGGTTGTGCTGACAATCTGCAAAGTTCGTGTGAGCTCTTTCTAGGTGAAGCCAAAATGGGGGTAGAGAAAGGCGTGTTGGCTGCCCCGTGTTTGGGCTCCAGCGCCCTAATACATGTATGGGGTCCGGTCCCTGGACCTTCGCTGAGGTGTCGACCTGTAGCTTTACCGCCTGGCCCCTGACGGCCCGGCACACGTCCAGCGCACCAGCCTCTACTAGGGGCTAATCGACAGGCACGTGGCGGGGCTATTTCGTACTGCTTAGGCTTATTCTTAGGCTCGTGATAACTGCATGAAAACTTTGACGACTGACGACATCCCATACGAACACGAACGCCTGGCAACCAGCACCACGCAGCAGACAGCCAGAGGAACGCAAACGAGCATAGCCAGACCCAGCCTGTGCAGCAGTATACGAGCTTGCCGCCAATCTCTCCGGCCTAGAACGGCACCGGCGCCGCGGACATGGCCAACTTCCGCCGCTTCCAGCCGAGTGACCTCAACAAGCTGTCCAAGTGCAACCTCGACCGCTACACAGAGACCTACGAGCTGTCCTTTTACCTGCAGTACCATGCCAAGTGGCCTGCCCTGTTCCAGGTCGCCGAGGACAGCGACGGCAACATCATAGGTTACAGTACGCCTCTCTGTCCTCATCTTGTCGCGTTTCCTCTTCGTCCTAATCTTATCTCCTCGCTCCTCTGTCCTCTTGTCTCTTCTCTGCTGACAACCCAGTCATGGGCAAGCTCGAGTCGTCGCCTGACCAGTACCGGTTCTCCGAGCACTACCTTCCATGGCACGCACACATCACAGCCATTACCATTGCGCCAGAGGCGCGACGCCTGGGCATTGGCAAGCTGCTGACGCAGCAGCTAGAGGCCGCGGCGGACGAGGCCGACGCCTGGTTTGCCGACCTGTTTGTGCGCGTCACCAACGACAAGGCCATTGCCTTTTACAAGAGCATGGGCTACAGCGTCTTCCGCGTCGTTAAGGAGTACTATGGCGACCACTCGACCGACCCGACCAAGGACTGCGAGGACGCCTACGACATGCGCAAGGCCATGAAGCGGGATACCAAGCTGGAGCACATCCGCGACGACGGCGAGCAGAACGAGGTGGAGGCATACGATGTATGGTGACAGTGTCACGCGAAGCTTAACTCGAAGCTCCGTCGCAAATTTCATGAAGCCCCGTTCATGTACGGAGTACGGAGAGTTCAGAAACTCTAGCTACCTGGTCTGGAGCTGCGTCAGGGTTTTTGGCGACATTTGCCTCGACCTCTCCTCTGCCTCTGCCGCCAGTGTCGTCTGGGCCAGGCTGCGAGTCGATTCGGGTCGTCTACCGAGACTTTTGCCACTCTCAACATTTTAGACACGCTGAACGTGAAATCTTCAAACTCGGCAAACGAACCACCATGGAAAAACCTGCGTCATATGGGCAGCTCGGGTCGCCGTCATTGAGACGGTGTTCGCTTTCTTCTGACATGATGGACCGCTGGCGATGTTGAGAGCTCGAGCCTCTGCCGACAGGTCAGAATATGCCCGGCTTTTGTTGAAAATAGATCTCTTGTGCTCTCGCCTACATTCAGGCCTTCATCTTAACATTGGATGTGACGGACAACCCGCCAGGGTATCCGTTTTGATCCGGTTCTGTACAATAGTTTGCGCGGTTGAGCAGAACGCGGCAGGAAAAGAGAATGCAGGGCAGGTTCTTTTATTTAGGTAGGTAAAATTCAAGCCAGACTTTCCACTTGTCATAACAGGAGCATCAGCTATACTTAGTGGTGTCTTGTATCTTAATACTGGCCAGCACTCTACTTCGCCAGCAGCCCAAATAGTTCAAGATCGATCTTCATCTGCGCCCTCCCCCACCGCCGGAACAGAAGTCCTGCGGTTCTCCCAAGCCTTGTCAACACAGGCAACGAACCACTCGTAGTGATCCGCCTTTTCTTCATTAGAAACAAAGCCACAGAAGAGGAGTTCTACTTCGTGTTTCTGATTACCGTACCTCGACGCCCCGCCTCGTAAATGCAGTCCAAAGCAAGCACTTTGGAAAACGCCTCCACGCTGAACCATACTCATGAAAATTCAAATCTTGCCCTCGATTTCATAGTCGACGTGGCAAATGTCGTTCTCCTGCTCCTGTAGCTCCTGTAGCTCCTTGGTCACGTACTGGGTGGCGGAAAACCCAGAGCTCTCCCTCGGCGAAGGGCTTGCAGGTAGTTTTCCACATCTTTCGGTATGAACACAGCCTCGGGGAAGCGCTGCCGTAGCGACATGCATATCTCCTTCGGCTTTACGCTAACGCTGCGCAAGATGGCAATGTGTTCCTTCATCTGAGGCGTGAGCTCGCGGAGCGCTGGCAACGCCGCTGGGTGCTCAACAGCGTCGTGGCCGGTGTGTACGCAGTTTGGCTCGATCGAAAACGACCAAAGGCGTTTGTTTTTGGCGAGACAGGTAAGGGCAGCCTTCCACTCACAGCCTACCCTGTGTGTAGTCGCTCGTCTGGTCTTTGATGTCGAGTTCTGTATTTTGCCCTTGACACACGCGATGCGGTAGCGCGTGTATTTGCCGTCTTTGCCTCTGTTCGAGGCCTGTCCTCGTGCTACGCCAAACCCACTAGCAGCGGCCCATCGGTGTACGTCCTTCTCGAGTTCCTCTAGTGACTCGTAAAGAGGTCCGGCTATTAGCCGATGGTTCCTAGGCGGCTGATGTTGAATACGCGGTGCTGGAGGAAACAAAGGAGGGACATCGGGAAAAGGGGGAGGTTTGGTATCGTCCAAAGGAGCTTGATTCGAGCTTGCCATCGCTGCAAAACTACAATTAGCAAGTGAAGTCAAGGGTGCGTCTTTCAGCGGCAACACAGTAGATGCCATCACTCACTTGGAATCGGGCATGCCGCGAGACTTTTCTGTCAACTGAGAGGTCGATACAGGAGAAAGGGTGAACAATCGCCATGTCTTTTTAGCTCAGGTCGATTTGGTAATGAAAACACCGATCCGGGTCCTGCTATTTTCACGCACCTTAATTGCTAATTTCACGCACCTCAAGCCTAAATAGGCTTAGTGCGGTCACATGTAAGCTGCTGCATCACGGGCATCGGGAAAAGCATCACCACCAAGAAACAGGCCTACATAAGAATAGGCCTTATTCTCACGAGAGTAAAAAAACGGCACAGACACCCGTAAAGAGCGGCTTTTGGAAGACTAGAGCATCAAAACGCTGTTCAAAAAACGCTTCTCGTTCGCGAGCTATTACCTCCAAACCACAGCCTTTTCTTCGTCTGTCAGCCGCCGGAGAACAGGATGAGAGGCGAGGTGATTGGTAGGGCCGTGGTTTGCGTAGAGCACTCTACTTTTTCGCGGTGGCGTTAAACCCAGCTGCTCTCATCGAGTTTTTGGACAATAACGGAGAAGGGGCACCCAAGTCCTCGTACGGCTGACGATCGCTTTCGTGGTCCAGGAGACCGAGTATAGATGTTATACCGGTCACAAGAGTAGTATATTTTCACCCTGCCACCCACTGTACACGACCGGCTCGTCGTGAACGCATATCCCCTCTCCTTTGCCCAGTTATTGGCATATTTCAGCACCGCATCTTTCAACTCCAATTGCACCTCCGGAAGAATCGCGAGCGGTACGAGAGACCTTCTGGGATGTAGAGCATCTTTTGGAGATTGTGTATCGGGTACTCGATTTTTTTCTGACTGTCGGAGGGTCGTGTAGTTGGCGATATTCGTCGTGAGGCTAGAAATATCACCCAGATTTTGGTGATGCATTTCCCGATGCCCCTGGTGCCCCAGGTCTACACGTGACCGCACTAAGCCTATTTAGGCTTGAGGTGCGTGAAACTAGCAATTAAGGTGCGTGAAATTAGCAGGACCACCGATCCAGTTGGATGACTAATCATCATGGTACCTGGAAATGCTCGGAGTAGTCTACGTCTGGACTCTGGAGCTCTACATGTACGGAGTATGTCTGCGGCCTCGGGGATTTCATAATGGGTGATTGTGCCATTGCATCGATACTGGCCAGAGCCCTGTGCCAACAGAGCAGCAAAAGACCACTCCGTAGGTACCTAGGTACCTAAGGTAGGTAGGTGGTAGTTTAGACATCAACGAGCTCCACTTTTCTCCGTCACTCAACAGTTATGAGCCTGGTTGCACCCTGAAAGCATATCATCAAGATTCTTGTTCTCTACGCTGATTCAATTTCTCTTGAATTCTCTTCAGACTTCTTCCTCTGCTGCTGTGACAAAAGTGTCTTGAGGCTCCGTTCAATCGTCGACAAAAATCACTATCACCACCTCTCTATCTTTGTTACTCATCTTACAACTCCTTTCCTACACCTTTCCTACCATTTACCATTTCCTTTAACCTCACTTCACTCAAAATGTCTCTATTCACTCTTCCTCCTCTTACTCGTGCCTTGGACTGGCCCAAATGGATTGCCTCCCTGAAGACGGTGTGCAACATGCACCTCATCTGGGACGAGGTCAATCCGGATGGTACAGCGGACGCCAATCCTCCCGTGCCACAGCTGCCGGAAACCGACGACGTCCAGCTTCTCCAGGCTGCCACTTTTCGGATCACCCAGTTCGAAAAGAAGTTGGCCCTGCGTGCCCGGCTGATTGCTTCCATCCTGGACTCCCTCAAGTACGAGGGTGTCTCTCCATCGCTTCACGAGCTCTCAGCCTCGAGAGCTTGTTACTGCCATCAAGGGGCATCTCTGTCCCTCTGACTGGCATTTGAAAATGGAGATTGGCAAAGCTTGGCAACTGGCTATGCAAAAGGGCGTCTCGAACGCCACCCTTCCGCAGCACCTAGCGGAGGTGATGCCGCTGTTCGAGAACTACATCACGTACTGTGGGCTCTCACCAGTCCTGGTCGGAATTGCGGTGGAAAACTTGCTCAGGCAAGTTCAGCACCTGAACGCCGCAATCTTCCACACATACTATAACCTGTTGCACGAGAAGAGCCACTCCGTGGAGGAACTCAGGGCGATGGTCATCAAGCTTAAGACCAACCTGATCAACGAGGCCCCTACCATGACAGAGGTAGCTGGGCGAGCAAACGCGGCATTCCAAAATGTCTCGGACAAGAAGGTGAAGGCTGAGTTCACCTCTCCATCCAATCGACCAGCTGCCACCACTTGCCCAATGTGCGGATCAAAGCATCATCCACGACTGGGTGGTGCTCCCTGTTGGTCCGCAGTGGCGGCAGTTTCGATGGAGGCGGTGCCGGGGAAATGCAGGAGGTTCGTCGGCAAAGAATCTCTGGCAGCGGCAAAGGCATGGTTGGACAAGGAGGAGTCTAACAAGAAGATGGTGGTCGATTACATTGCCAACTCGGCCGGTGTTGCTCAAGGCTTCGCAGCACCCTATGTTGCGACCAGCCAAGCGATCCGGGACGAGTTGATTTACGACACGGGGGCGTCGCACCATATCCTTTGCGACCCCCACCACTTTACAACACTAACGAAGTACAACGGGTTACCGATCATGACGGCGGGAGGGCCCCTCACTCCCGAAGGCACGGGCACGGCGGAGTTCTACATCGCCGGCCCCTATGGTACGGCCTGGAGGATGGAGCTCCGGGAGTGCCACTATTCGCCCACGGTCGGAACAAACCTGGTGTCCGCATCCCGCCTGCGCAAGGCCGGGATTTTCGCGGACGGCGAGAAGCTGCGCCTGTACTTCAGGAAGGAAGGAGGGCGGATTGACATTGCTTTCCTCGACGAGGTCAGCGATAACGCGCTGCTGGCCATTCGATAGGCCGACCAACCGCAGGCGACTGTCATGGCAGCAACAGCTCAACCCGGGGCAACCAAGTCGGTCGATGCTTTTACATGGCACCACCGACTAGGTCACGCCGGGTCCACAGCAAGCTCTCTTGAAGGCAGGTCTCCCCCAGTTCGAGGTCCGATGACAGTGCAGTGTGATGCGTGCGCTACCAGCAAGGCAGTACACGTCAATAGCCAGATAGGAAGGTCGATATCAATCCGCCTCCGTTCATTCCTGTAGTAGAGCCGTAAGGTCTCGCCGTCCTCGAAAATCCCGGCCCTGCGCAGGCGGGATGCGGACACCAGGTTTGTCCCGACCGTGGGCGAATAGCGGCACTCCCGGAGCTCCATCCTCCAGGCCGTACCGTGGGGGCCGGCGATGTAGAACTCCGCCGTGCCCGTGCCCTCGGGAATGATGGGCCCTCCCGCCGTCATGATCGGTAATTCGTTGTACTCAGTCAGTGTCGTAAAGTGATGGGGGTCGCAAAGGATATGGTGCGACGCCCCCGAGTCGTAAATCAGCTCGTCCCGGATCGCTTGGCTGGTCGCAACATAGGGTGCTGCGAAGCCTTGCGCAACACCGGCCGACTTGGCGATGTAATCAGCCACCATCTTCTTGTTAGACTCCTCCTTGTCCAACCATGCCTTTGCCGCTGCCAGATTCGTACTTCCCCGGCACCGCTTCCATCGAAAGTGCCGCCACGGCCAACCAACAAAGGGCACCACCTAGTCGTAGGTGATGCTTTGATCCGCACATCGGACAGGAGACAGCGGCTGTTCGATTCGACTGAAGTGTGAAATCAGCCTTCACTTCTTGTCAGCGACGTTTTGAAAAGCCGCGTTCGCTCGACCCGCTACCTCGGTCGTGACAGGAGCCTCATTGATGAGGTTGTCTTGAACTATATGACCATCGCCTTGAGTTCTTTCACGGTGTGGCTTTTGTCGTGCAACAGGTTATAGTATGTGTGGAAGATTGCGGCGTTCAGGTGCTGAACTTGCCTGAGCATATTCTCCACCGCGATTCCGACCAAGACCAGCGAGAGCCCACAGTAGGCGATGTAGTTCTCGAACAATGGCATCACCTCCGCAAGGTGCTGCGAAAGATTGTGGTTCGAGACTCCCTTCTGCATGGCCAATGCCAAGCTTTGCCGATCTCCATCTCCAAATGCCAGTCGGAAGGGCAAAGGTGCCCCTTGATGACAACGACTAGCTCTCGAGGAACAGAGAACTCATGCAGGGACGGGACCACCTCGTACTTGAGAGTCTAGGGTCGATGCGATGAATTTTGCTCCCAGAGCAAGCTTCTTTTCGAAATGGGAGATCCGGAAGCTGGCAGCCTGAAGGAGCTGGACATCGTCGGTGTCCGGCAACTGTGACATGGGAGGACTGACGTCCCCCGTGCCTTCAGGGTTGACCTCGACCCAGATGAGGTGCATCACCGTCTTCAGGGATGCTATCTGATTGGGTCAATCCAAGGCACGAGAGAGGGGGGGGAGCGAAAAGAGTCATCTTGCGTATGAAGCAAGGGAAGATTGGAAGGTGTTGGAGAAGAGTAACAAAGAGAAAAGTAACGATTTTGTCGAAAGATTGAACAGAGCCTCAAGACACTTTGGTCACTCTGAAGAGAATCAAAGAAAAATTGAATCAGCGTAGAGAACACTTTTAGTGGCAGGGAAAAGCGGAGCTCGTTGGTACCAGCCTACCAGGTACTAAAATACAGGAAAGAACAAAGGAATCTTACGCCTTCGGAAGCAAGTGGTGTTCCGAAGTTAACAAGATACCCAAAGAAAGTTCCGGAGAAAGCAAAGTTTAGAATGGATCCAAGATCCGTACTCCGTACGGACTACGGAGTATGTAATCGAAGAGAGTGGTCCATGCCTAAGATTCGATAGTCCTTTGTTCAGCAGACATGCCGAATATCAGGAATGACGGTGGCATGAGGGTGTAGACTGGTGAGTAGGTAGGTAAGGTAGGTAGTTGTCTTGTGGTTAGATCTCTTCGAATACACATGCGCGCTTCGCACTTGATCAGGGTGTTGGTAGAGTCGAATTTGTAAGTGGAAATCAACAACAGAGAGGTGAGGTATGGTGTCCTCCCTCGGCGAGCAGCAACAGCTCAAAGCCTCAAACTCCTGCATCACCAAACGCCACTACCCACGGGCACGTCGTTGCAACGACTTCGACGAACCATGCGCACCATGCGAGGTTGCAAAAGTGACACACCACCGTCCCGAAGAGCAGTGCCACGAGCTTGCATCACGTCCAGGAGAAAGTCTTCACATGGACGTACCAAAATCCGCAGCATCTTAGCGAAGGCAAGTAGCCCAACACTAGCATTTTCTTGTTGCTAAGCTACCTGAGGTGAACATTTTGCACTGTATACGAGCTCTACTACTGATAGCATAGTACAAAAACTGTACAGAGCGTTGAAAACAGTGTGGCACTGTATGGTGCTCTGCCCAAAACTGCCCAACCTTGAGGCACGTGATAACGTTGCATGTTGCATTAGCGCTCGGTCGCCTGCCGTCATCTTCTGATCAAGCCCGCCTGACGAAAGTGTGGGGTAAGCTCAAACGCGGGTCCCTGTGAGACGATGATATAGCCTTCTCTGTTGGTTCTCTTTTCTTTCTGCGTTGATCCCTTCTCCCTTCGTCTCCCCGGATCCCTTCTCCGCCTCCTTCCTCCGTGGCCGCCGTCTTCCCGACCATGCAATTGAGCTTCCTGACAACACTGGCGTCCGCCGCCCTCGTCGCTGGCTCGACTCTCACACCTCCCGTGCTACCCCTCTTCGTCCGCAACCCCTACCTCAGCACCTGGCTGACCGGTGCCCGCGAGAACCCGTGGGAGCGATGGCCCATCTTTTGGACTGGCAACAGTGTATGCTTATTCTTTCATTTTCATTCTCTCTCCTTCTCCTCTCTCTCTCTCTCTCCTCTCTCTCGCTCTCCTCTCTCTCTCTCTCCTCTCTCTGACTAACTCCCCCAGGTCGGCTTCTCAGTCCTCGCTGCCGTGCCTGACACCGGCGCCGTCTACCCCCTGCTGGGCCGCCCACAAGACTCCCTCTCCCGCTCGGACAAGCTCTACTCAGTTTTATTCCCTGAGTACCTCGGCGCCACCTTTGACGCCTCCACAACCAACCTGACCTACCTCCTCCCGGGCCCTGCGACATCAGGTGCTGATGGCGATGCGTCGGCCAAGGCCAAGGTCACGCTCTCCTTTCTATCGCCCATTACGCCTACCTCGACCTTCCGCCAATCCATCCCGGCCGCCTACTTGACCGTCCACGCCGAGGGCAGCTTTGACGTCAACGTGTATGTTGACCTGAACGGTGAGTGGGTCAGCGGCAACCGCGACAATCGCATCCGCTGGGACCTGAGCCAGGCGGACAAGGACACGTCCAGCAGCAGCAGTGGTGGCGGCGGAGGCGGTGGTGGCGGTGGCGGCGGCAGCAAGACAGCCATCAAGACATGGACAGTATCGCGCAGCGAGGAGCAGCTCTTCACAGAGTTTGCCGACCGTGCCGAGTGGGGCACTCTGTACTTCTCGGCGCCGGCGTCTGTGCGCCACGAGAGCGGCGTCTCCGCGGCCATTCGCACCCGTTTCGCGCGCACCGGCTCGCTGCAAAACACCAACGACGACGGCTTCCGCCGTATCATGGAGGAAGAGCCGATCTTTGCGTTTTCCAAGAGCTTTCACCTCGGCCGTGACAATCCGGACGGCAGCGGGCGCAACGCCAGCTACGACAGTGTGCTCTTCACCTTTGCACTTGTCCAGGACCCCATTGTGCAGTATGCGTCGGCCCGCGGCCTGACCTTTATGCGCCCACTGTGGGCCAGCTACATTCCCAAGACGGACGACCTGATCCAGTACCACTTCGACGACTTTGCTGCAGCGGCTGCGCTGGCGCGCCGCTACGCCGAGCAGCTGTCCAAGGACGCCTTTGCATCCGGCTCCAAGGAGTACGAGGAGATTGCGTCGCTGTCGGCGCGCCAGGTGCTTGGCGCAACGGAGTTCTCGGGCACGCCCGACAACCCGCTGCTATTTCTTAAGGAGATTTCGTCCAACGGCAACTGCCAGACGGTCGACGTCATCTTCCCGGCCTTCCCCTTCTTCCTGTACACCAACCCACGCTGGCTAGCCTACCTGCTGGAGCCGCTGCTCGAGCACCAGCTAAGCGGCCAGTATCCCAACGACTACAGCATGCACGACCTGGGCTACCACTTCCCCAACCAGACCGGGCACAACGACGGCAACGACGAGTACATGCCTGTGGAGGAGTGCGGCAACATGCTGATCATGGGCCTGGCGCTGGTCAACGCCTTCAAGTACGACACCACGCCGGCTACCGTAGAGGCCGATGTTGTGCCGCCACCGCCGCCGTCGTCGTCGCGGCTGGCACTGACCGCCGAGCAGGCCAAGTACGTGGACGCCTATGGCATCGACCGGCCCTGGGGCGGGCCCTCGTCGAAGGGCCAGAAGCAGGCCAAGGCGTGGGTGTCTCGGTCGTACAAGCTGTGGAAGCAGTGGACGGGCTACCTAGTGCGCGAGTCGCTGGTCCCGCGGTGGCAGCTGTCGACGGACGACTTTGCCGGCTGGCTGGCCTACCAGACCAACCTGGCGCTTAAGGGCATCATTGGCATCCGCGCCATGAGCGAAATTGCCAGCGTGGTGGGCGAGAAGAAGGACGCCGCCTACTTCCTCAACATTTCGGAGACGTACATTGCCAAGTGGCAGGACTACGGCATCTCGCGCGACGGTACGCACGCCAAGCTGGCCTACGACTGGTACGGCTCGTGGACGACCCTGTACAACCTGTTTGCCGACGCGCTGCTCTGCTTCCACATTCCCAGCAAGACAAAGGCGGAGGCGGAGGCAGGGGCAGAGGCGGTGGGCGAGCATGCGGTGCTTCCCGCAGATCAAGTACCTCTCGCCGACCCTAGCAAAGCAGGAAAGGGTGGCAGCGGCGGCGGCAGCGGTGGCGGCGTCTTCATCCCCGACAAGGTCTACAAGATGCAGAGCGACTGGTACCACAACGTGCTGCAGCGCTACGGCCTGCCGCTGGACAGCCGGCATCTGTACACCAAGAGCGACTGGGAGTTTTTTGCAGCGGCCATCACCAGCAAGGCCACGCGCACCGAGATCCTCACCAGCGTCGCCCGCTGGCTCAACGAGACCGACACCACCGAGCCGTTTACCGACCTCTACGAGACCGAGGGCTCCGGCGGCTACCCGGGCGGCCTCACCTTCAAGGCTCGGCCCGTCGTCGGCGGCCACTTTTCCTTTTTGGCCCTCGAACGCGCCTGTGGCGGCAAGGCCATCGAGGCACTCGCCTTTCTGGACGCCGATCCAGAGCCGGCGCCGCTGGACGTGCAGGCAGCGCTCGATGCCGACCGGTCGCCGTACCTCGAGAGCAGCCGCGGTAGTGGTGGTGACAGTGGTGGTCGTGACGGTCGTAAAGCTGCCGGCAAGGCGGCCGAGCAGCTGGCAGAGATTGGTGAGCTGTAGGAAGTGCATTTTGGCGACGTACAGTCTTGATCTTGGGTGTATTTTGTATACCATGTGCCATATATCTGCCATTTGGTTAGGCATCATAGTCATATTTTTGCTCTGTTCTTTCAGTGATGCGGAGTTGGTCAGGCGCTGTAACTGCTGCCGCCTTAGCGTCTTGTTGCCGTTTGCAGTGATTTGAGCCCTTCTGCCTGATTGGGTAGGCTTCTGTGGATAGCTCTTAGCGTTCTCACTTCGTTCTTCTTCAACATTCACCACGCCGCGACACCTCGACGACGACAGCACCTCGACGCATCCGACCTGCCGGCACACCCGCGTCCCCTCTGCCTTGTCCTCCTCCATACTGTAAGACGGCAACGGTCGTCGTCGGTCGCTTTCTAGTTCTCGGCTGCCTCCCGACTGCCGTGCGCCTCGTTTCTGTCCTCAGCCTCCGTTCAGGGTTCGGCACATGAGCTCTCAGCTCTAAATCATGATCAGCATACTCGTCAGATACCGGTAGCGCCCCTACTGCTAACCCGTACCCCGTCCATCTCCTTCTCGACCTCCGTACGGAGCACCCTTTCCTAGAACACTCCATTCTCCGTGTCGGTTCGCCACCTGCCGCTCAGCATGGATCTAGCAAAGACGCTCGTGCGCTCCGTTGTCCGCGCGTTCTACGAAACCAGGCACATCCTCATCATCGATGCGCTCGTGATCCACTCTGCGTACGCTTCAACTCTCAACTCCTTGGGAAGCATAGGGGATAGCTTGGCGATCTGGCGGCTGACACCTTCTCAACGTGCTCCATGCTTTGCAGACTACGAGACGATGACCTGGCCTACCTCATAGGCATGAACCTCAAAGATCTCCACAAGATGTGCCAGAAGCTCAGAGAAGACCGACTGTTGGCATCGTATGGACATGCCCTTGCTGCTGTTGCTGTTGTTGCTGCTCTACGTCGCCTTACTAACCATTCCGCGCGCTGCCTCTGTTTCGCCACAGACACTCCCGCTCCGAGCTTCGCGAAGGCCAGCAGCGGCCCAACAACCGCACATACTACTACATCGACTACCGCCAGACCATCGATGCCATCAAGTGGCGCGTTTACAAGATTGACAAGGATCTACAGGGCCCTGTTGTCCCGCCCAGCGAGAAGAAGGAGTACTTTTGCGACCACTGCAAGGCGGAGTGGACGCAGATGGAGGTGCTGGACAATGTCAGCACCGCGGGCTTCCTGTGCCACCGCTGCGGCAGCGTCCTGCGCCACGGCGACAGCGCGCAGTCCGGTGGGCATGAGCGCAGCACACGCATGAACAACCAGTTCAAGTTCATCACAGACCTGCTGCCCAAGATCGACAGCGTCATCATCCCGGACAACACATTCGACGTGGCCTTTAACAACAAGCGCCCGGTCATGCGCGATGCCACGCACCAGACGGCTGTCAGCATCGGCGTCGACGCCGAGAACCGCCCAACGGCCGTCAAGGGCCTGTCCAACACGGGACCCAGCACGCTGTCCGTATCGATCCAGGCCGGCAGCGGGCCGAGCGAGGAGGAGAAGGCGGCCGAGCGGGCGCAGCGCGAGCGCGTGGCCCAGCAGAATGCGCTGCCGAGCTGGATGTCCAACAGCACGGTCACGGGCGAGGCTTTCAAGACGGACCTGGCTGCCGGCGTGTCCATGTCGTCGCGGCGGCAGCTGGACGACGACGTCAAGGATCCCACGATCAAGGCCCAGGCCGACTCGACGGCCGAGGCCGCCATTGACGACTACTTTACGCGCCTGAAGAGGCAGGCGGCGGAGGAGGCCCAGAAGAGCGCCAACGATGACGACGACGAGGAGGACGACGACGATGAGGAAGAAGAAGAAGAAGAGTTTGAAGACGTGGTTACCGGCAACAACTCGGGCGTGGCCACACCCGCATCCGGCGCCGGCAACGGCGGCCTCGCGCCGCCACGAGGCGCAACGCCGCCACGGTCGGTGCCGGCGGGCAGCAGCTACAGCACGCTACCGAAAGCGCCGTCGCCTCTGCGGCAGGTGCATTCGCAGTCGAGCCTGAAGCGCGAGGCGCAGTCGGAGCCACCAAGTCCGTCGGCCGGGGGGGGCCACGGAGCCGATGCCAGCTCGCCCAAGAAGAAGATCAGGCTCGAGGAAGAGGCAGCAGCAGCAGTCAGGGAGGAGCAAGCGGACAGCGACGAAGACGAAGAAGACATTGAGTTTGAGGATGTGTGAGGGGTTTCCTCCTCCCAGAAACCATAAAGATATACACAATGGCGTCTTTTCTCGGTGGGCGGTCATATTACTTTTTGTTGTCTCGGCATTTTTGCTTCCTTGCGTTCGGCGTAGGCTTGACCAAAAAATACAGGGAAAATAGAGGGAACTCGGTGAGAGAAAGCCTATCCTTTGATTGTTACATTTCTTTATAGGTGTTGGACTGTGCCGGGAGATGGTATCGAGTAGAGTTTACGTCTCTCGGAAGATCTATTATACAGGGAATATCAAGAATGAAGAAGCCCAGGCCCAACTCCAAAGATGTTTACAAAGACGCAATCCACCCTTTTTGTATGTAAAGCGAGATACCGATGCCTCCCATATGTGTCCAAGTCCCAGAGAATGCCAGACCTTGGGAAACGCTGTCGACGGATCCTAGTCCTCGTTTTGTCGGTGCGCTGGTTGCGCTTCCTTTTCCTTCTTCTTTTTCTTCTCGTCCTCGTCCTCCTCCTCCTCTTCCTCCTCCTCCTCAGGCGCCGTCTCCTCAAGATCCTCCTCGATCTGCTCGTGCTCGGTCACCTGGCCGCCCGGCCGCGGCGCCGCTGCGGCCACCTCGTTGCCACTCATCTGCCACTCCATGAGGTGGCTAAAGGCGCTGTTGGGGTCGGCGCTGAGGTCGGTGTAGCGGCCGGTCTCGGCCACGGTGCCCTGGTTGCTCAGCACAATGATCTGGTCGGAGCGCTTGATCGTGGACAGGCGATGCGCAATGGAAATGGTCGTGCTGCGGCCCTTGAGCAGCTCGGCCAGCGCCGCGTTGACGAGCGTCTCCGACTCGGCGTCGAGCGCCGACGTGGCCTCGTCCAAAATCAAAATGTCCGGGTCCTTGAGCAGCGCCCGCGCAATGGCGATGCGCTGCTTCTGGCCGCCCGACAGCTGCGCACCGCGCGGGCCCACGGGCGTCTCCAGGCCCTCGGGAAAGTCGCTGATGAACTGGCAGTTGGCCTTTTGCGCGGCGGCAATGATGTCGGCGCGCGTGGCCGCCGGCTTGCCGTAGGCAATGTTCTCGGCAATGGTGCCGGAGAAGAGCACGGGCTCCTGCGCCACCATGCCGATGCGGCGGCGCAGCGACTTGATGTTCATGGCGCGCAGGTCCACGCCGTTGATAGTGATGGTGCCCTGCGTCGGGTCGTAGAAGCGCAGCAGCAGGCTGGCCACGGTGGACTTGCCGCCGCCCGAGGGCCCGACAATGCACACGTTGCTGCCCGAGGGGATCTCAAAGTCAAGATTCTGGAAGATGGCGACGGCCGGACGCGTCGGGTAGGAAAAGGAGACACCGGAAAAGCGGATGGGACCCTGGGCGGACGTGACCTTGGTGCCGACGGTAGCGTGGATGCCGGGGTCGCGGTCGAGCAGCTCAAAGAGGCGCGTGGCGGCGCCGGCGCCCTTCATGAGCTCCGAGTAGAAGCCGGAGATGCCAAACATGCTGGAGCCGGCAAAGGCGGTGTACATCATGAACGAGGTCAGGTCGCCGACGCTCATGTCGCCGTAGCGCACCAGGTTGCCGCCGACGATGAGCAGGGCCAGGATGGTCATGTTGCCGAACCAGCCGTTGGCGCCAAAGTAGGTGGCCGAGATGAGGGCCTCGCGGCGCGCCAACGCAAAGATCTTGCGGACCTGGTGGTTGTAGCGCGCGACCTCCTGGACCTCGCCGGCAAAGGCCTGGCTAGTCTTGATGTTGCCCAGGCGCTCCTCAGCAATCTTGGTCAGCGTGCCCAGGTTGCGCTGGATGCGGCGCGAGATGTTGCGGATGACGCGGCCGTAGACGACGGCGCCCACGGCCAGCGGCGGGAACATGACCAGCAGGATCGACGTCAACTTGGGGCTCAGCCACATCATGGCCACCAGTCCGGCGCCGCCGCTGACCAGCGCGCGCATGCCGTCCGACAGGTTGCCCGTGATGCTCTTGCCCACAATGACTGTGTCGGAGCTGAGCCGCGAGATCAGGTCGCCCACGCGGTTGGCGTCAAAGAACTCGGCGTCTTGCGTGTACGTGTGGCGGTACAGCTGTGCGCGCAACCGCGACACCACGCGCTCGCCCACGATCCGTAGCACCACCATGCGCAGGAAGCTGGCCGCCGCGCCCACCGTCAGCAGCACGCCAAAGGCCACAAAGAACTGGTTGAGCGTCAGCCCTAGGATGCGCACGTCCTCCACCGCCCCCTTGGTCGCCATATCCAGCAGCCGGCCCACGGAGAAGGGGATCGACATGGACACGGCCGACGAGAAGAGCAAGAAAACAAACGCCAGCGCCAGCCACCGGACCTCTGGCCGTGCGATCCGCACCAGCCGCCACACCTCGCCCCAGCCCGCCTTGTTCTGCGCCTTGCCCTCGCGCGACAGCCGCGCCTGCAGGTTGATCTGCGATGCCTTTTCTGCTTTTTCGCTGCGCCGGAAGCCGTGCTGGCCCAGGTGGTCTGGTTCTGTGCTGTTCTTCTCTGGAGGTGTCGTCTCCGTGTTCGTCTTGCTTGTCGATGTCTCTTCCGTGTTCTTCTCCGTCGCTGTCGCTCCCGTCTTCGTTTCGTTTGGCCGCGTCGACATGCGCCGCACCATCGTCGCCGCCGACAGCGTCGGGCAGCCTCCCCAGAGCAAGCTGCCGCGGGAAAAGCTGCTGCCGACTAGGACGGAGCCCGGTATCACTACGCCCTCGCTGGGCTGAACCACCGGTCGCAAACTGGATCGGACGCCACGTCGAACGTGAGACCCGGACGGCTGTGTCTGGTGGGCACAAGTGAGGGGTGCTCGTCGGAGGTCGGAGAGCTGTCGCGTCGGTGCTGGCGGCTGTGTCCGCGCTTCCGTGCAGTGTATAGACCTCTGCAGTCGCAATGCTGTGCTACCACCACCCGTCCGGCCAATACTGCGGCTGATTCCCCAGGTCCCGACGGCCGCCGTTTCCCGGAGCCGCAGCGCACCCTGTCGCCGCAGTGCTCCGGAGACCATGGCGAGAGGGGGGTGGGGAGAGGATACGCCGGGGGGAAAGGTCAAGCGCAATTGGAATTGTGCCGTCTCTCGCAATGCTTTTGCGTCGTGGAACGGTGGTCGTTGGAGAAGCAGAGGTTGAACGCGGTAAAAAAATGCAGAGCACAGATTGACTTAAATGCCGGAGGTGCCTGCTACAGTACCCATGTCGTAATGCTTGGGGGCGGGCTAGGCGCTGATTGGCCACAATTAGCAGGGTGCTGACAGGTCTCAGCAGGTGTCCGCGCTGCTATTAAGACCGAGCCGGGCCTAAGAAGCCCTGGGCCGATACCGCCGCATGCTCCATGTGCCAGTGTGAGCTACAGTGCTTCCATTCAACTTATCATACATTCAGATAGCTGCAACATGTGCTTCTCATCTCCACCTAACTCGCCTGATCTCTCCGCAGCGCCTCAACGACGTCTGCGTCGATGCCGTCGTCAAGGTCTGGCACCTCCTCGGACGTGTCGACTCGGCGTCGCTTGTTGGCCCCGTTGGTCGACACCGGCACCGCCTGCGACGCAAGATGCGACAAGACGGCGTCGATTCCTGGCAGTGACGCTGCCGCTGCCGCTTCTCCGTTGCTGCCGCTCGTATTGTCGCCGTCCGTGGCCACCAGCTCAACATCTCCCGCCTCGCCCTGTGGCTCGTCGAATGGCTGCTCCTCCGGCGTCAGTGCCTCCATTTGCGGTGGCGTCAGCGCCTCCATTTGCGGCCGCAGCGGCTCCTGCACCGGACTGTGGCTGCCGCCCGGACTATGGCTGCCGCCTGGGCTATGACTGCCGCCTGGGTTGTAGCTGGGCGTGTCACCGTTTCCGTTGCCGCTGCCGTCGATGCCGCTGAGGTCGCGTAGGATCTTGTCTTCGACCGCTCGCTTGCGGCTGTCCACCAGCTGTCGGCGCTCCTGCAGCTTCGCCAGACGTTCCGTGTCGGCGTCGAGCAGCGTCTGGCACTCTGCCTGGAGCTGGTCGAAGGCCGACTTGAGGTCCGCGCGTGCCACGACCATCTGCCGCAGGGCATCTTCGCCGTCCGCGAGGGTCCTGAGCAGGCCGTTCAGCCGCGCCGCGAACACGGGCGCCGCCGGCGGCGCGCCGTTCATGACCTTGTCAAAGTCGGCATCGGCCTTGCCAACGCTGCTCTCCGTCGCTATCAGCAGCTTTGTCACGCGCTGATGTGGCGCCACGAGAAGCGCCAGCTCTTTCGGGATCGTCGTGGCCGCGCCGGCCGCCGCTGTCACCGGCAGCGACGACGATGAGCCGCCGAAGATAGACCCGCCCACCGCTACTCGCGAGACACCCCGGGCCTTGTCGAGTTCTTGGTCTTGTCAGCGCATCTTGCCACGGTCGAGGAGGCCCACGCCAGAGTTGAAAGACACCGGCATCTCACCTTGAATCCGACCTTCCACCGCTGCTTGGATGGGCGCCTCAAAGATGCCTCGGTCGCGCCACACTTCCACCACTCGCCTGAGTTTTGACTGCACCTCGGACGGCGCCCCTTTGTATGCGGCGGCAATTGCTTCGGCAATGACGGGGGAAAAGGCCAGCACAAAGTCCTCCTTGTGTCTGGCTTTCGATTGCTGCGTGACCTCTGAGGATTGTCAGAACAGTCGTAGGCTTCAAAACGTATAAACGCCATCGACAAGTCGTCGTAACGCCACCCGTCTCTCATACTCACCGTTAGCAAGGTACACGAGGTTGAGTCGCTTAGGGCTCGGCGAGTCTTTCAACCGCTGGAACCACAATTGGACCGTCCGCTCTGCATGCCGCCTGCCAGTCCATCGCGTCAGCATTGTAGACCCGAAAAGAGAGGGGAGAATTCTATTCGTACCGGTGGAACATGATCCATTGCGCGGCTGTCGCGATGCTGTCGTGCGTCTCGTTGAGCGCCGAGAGCTTCGCTAGAACGGCATCGTCTGTATACGCCATGCCGCCTGTGTCATACGCCCTGTGTTTCAATCTGGCGTCGGTTTCGATGGTAGGTGAGATTCTCGTGGAGGTTGCAAGGGTCGTTTTCTTCGGCTGTTCCGCGGCTACACCTCGTCGGATTGTGCGATGTCCTCGCTGCTGAAACAGTCAGGATTTCCAGATCGTCAAGCCGCACGTCAACACTGTTGCCTACGGACCTAGAAGACCTCTACTAGGAATACGACAACGTTTGACAACGGCCGGCGAGGCGACGACAGCAGTTCCCTCCTCTGGTCTCGCTAGCAGAGAGCAGGGTTTAAGAACTACGCCAGGAGCTCCAGAGGCATTTAACAACAAACAATGAATGATGCACAGCAGATGCGATGTCCGTGACGAAGTGTTGGGATACAGGCGCTGGCGGGGGTGGTTGCAAAGCGAAGTTGTTGATGAGAATGGATCTGCCTTTTGCCGTAGCGAGATCCAGGATCAGCAGCTCAAAATGCGATGATGGTGATGACTCAGCGGGGGAGGCAGCATGTCACGTGAAGAGGCTGGCCTAAATAAATTAGGCGCCCGTTGCACGTGTTACTCAAAGACAACAAAATTGACCCGCGCCTCGCTTTTAATCCTGAGTTTTCCGTCTCAGCAACAGCGACCTTTTTTTGCTTGTTTGTTTTATATAATACTACCTACCTAGGTACCTACCTTAAAGGTATGCTTGTTTTGAGAAATGGAGGTTCAGTGGATAAGTCGCTGCCTGAGGTGTAAGCTTAGTAATAGTAAAATATGACCAATTTAACACGAAAATACCTACTCCAACTACGCCGTTCGAAAGCGGTTCGACTTCGGACTCGAGAATATTGTGAACACCCATTGGAACGATTTTCATTGCGGTAGTAGGAGAAATAAGCAGAGCTACGCACCCCCTTTCTCAAGAAACACAGCACATGGTCACCCCCAAGGCTAGGTGTCGTATCCTCCTCAATATCCGAACCGTCAGCCCCTTTCATCAGCGAGCAAGTTCAGCCACCGCGTCCGTGTAGCTCCCGCTAGGTCCTGCAGTGTTTTGAGACAACCTACCTACCTAGGTACCTAGATTGCAGCCGAGGATCTGGATGATACGAGACGTCGGCCAATGTGATTGGTTGGCGTAGGCAGAGGCCGGCAAAGCTCGTGAGGCGGCCGAATTGGACATTGAGGGAGGACCACTTGTAGTGGTTGGAGCCTTGGAGGTGTAAATCTGTTTGCTGAACTTGAGACTTAACTCCAACTCTGGCATCGTGAGGCCCTAGCACTTGTAATCGGTTATGGCGAATGCGGGGGTGAGTC